>NW_004625009.1:157979-175727 GCF_000247695.1 Heterocephalus glaber
TTTTTACTTCTCATTCTTAAAATAGTTCTTGGATGAACATCTTTATATTTGTCCATTTATTTATATATATATATATATATATATTTTTTTTTTTTGGTACCAGGGATCGAACTCGGGACCTTGCCCCTGAGCCGGAACCACTGAGCTAAATCCCCAGCCCCAAAAGGTATATTTTTAAAAGCCTTTAAAAATGAACAAAAGGCACTGTTCATATTAATATATTAATGTAAATTATAAAATGTTTTATATGGAACAGCATAAGATATATTGATTCTAAAGTCCATTTTTCCATATGTCCTCCCTTTTGTATCAAAAATATGAATAGCTTAGTTTAATAAATCAAGTTATAAAGCTCAAACAAATGCATTATTTTAACCCAATCAAGAACAGGGCAGAAACAATATTTAAACAGAAAACTACAGAAATAAAAATAACACTTCTGTTCACCACCATTACCATTGAAAAATTGGAAAAGCAAACCAGCACAGATGGTGTAGAAACATTTTTAACAAATAGACCTGAACCAGCACTATGTCCAGAACAGAGACAGAAGTCTTAAGAATCAGAGTAAGATTAACAACCCAATTCTTTGAAGAGAACAAGAGTTGAACAAGCTTCTAACAGAAGAGGTCATTGTGAAGGACAAGGGCACCCAACACCTTGTGAGATCAAGAAATGGAAACTCAACACCACTGGGCCTGTGAACAGGGCAAGGTCCCTGGCTGGCAGGGTACATGGTGCAGGGTACTAGAAGCTCCACTGCTGCTGGCAAGGACAGGGACAGCCACTTGGAGAAACTGTTCGGCATAGAATGCAAGCCCGTGAGCCAGGCCTGTACACAGATATGCACACGGATACACCCAGTAATTGTGTAAACAGGGCCTGCTGCCAGGGACCTGTAGTTTCAGCTACTCAGGAAAGGATGAGACATGGAGATGCTTGAACCCCTGGGAGCCAGGGAAGAAGGAGTGACAGGGAAGGAAAAGAATTCTTAAAAGATTTGTGAATAAATGAATTAAAGAGCAAAATAAATACAGATTATAGGAAACAGAGAAATAGATTTTTTGTAAAAGGGGTCCAGGAGAGGGAGGAAAGGAGATGGGAATTCAGATGTGTTATATCCATGTACCGGCTCCCCACGATGAATCTGATCTTATAACAAAAATTATTTTACAAGCAAAAAATACATTTGTATATGACATTTGTGCTAGGTTTGCACGTGTGTGGTGCTGAGGCTGGAACCCAGGGCCTCCAGCCCACACTCTACCACTAAGCTGTATCCCCTGCCCTGAGGAAGATGTGCAAAGCTATTTACAGTCACAACTGCCAACAGTGGGAATCAAGCAAATGTCTATTCGAACAGGTACATGCTGGATACCCAGGGGACAAAGTATTGAAGTTCTGCTATTAGCAGACCTGTTGACTTGTTCCAGGCTCGCTAAAGCCAATCACCCCACAGAGAGTGTCCACACCGCATGGGGAGACCCTTACATGACACAAGTGGTTCCTTTTAAACTTTTCATTCACCTGCATATTTAATATAATATGTGTACACTGTTAAGTATGCAATGTTATCATTCACCAAGGTTTTAAGTCTTAAGAATGTTAGAAAAATAGACAAATACCTTTATAGGTAGTAATAACCAGTAATAAAATATAATGGGGGAAATACTCATTAAAAACCAGCTTTTTGAGATATGGTCTTTATATCTGGTCTCAAACTCCTGGGTTCAATGGATCCTCCTGCCTCAGCTTCCCACTGTGCTGGAATTACAGGTGCGTGCCACCACTAAACCCATTTTTACTACCAGGGAAGGCTATTTGATTTCTAAACAAGAGACAACAGAGTCCCAAGCACAGTATCATCTAAGAGTGATGTGACGGTGAGGACAAAGCAGAAGCTATGGACCTGACCTGTCAGCATAGACTCTACAGTGGACAGAGAGCCGCAGTCCGGGCAGGGTCCACGCAGAGCGCAGCAAGAGCAAATGTCCAGGGGACAGCATGGAATGCTGGCCCTGAGCCACCTCGAGACTCAAATGACCCCATTTATAAACTGTCCTAGGTTTTTCTAAACAGACATCTTTCAGAGGCACACATTTAGAGATCATTTTCTAGATTATCTGTGGAAACAACCTAGAGGTCTATAGTCAGAGCATTTGCCCAGCCTCTCTGAGGCCCTGGATTCTACCCAGAGACCCAAACAAGAAACAAATCCAAAACTAAAACAATGTAGAAACACAGCAAGGGTGGGCACAGTGGCACAGGTCTGTGATCCCAGCACTTGGGAGGCTGAGGCAGGAGGATGAACTACATAGTGCGGCCCCGTCCCAAAACCAAAAACAAATAGACAACAAAAGGAAAACCAGCACTGATGACTCTGCCACATAAATCCAGAACCTCAGTAAGGAGACAGAAGGGCCAGCATATATATTTGCAAATAATGAGAATTTTAACAGGCTTCAGGCACAGGCTAAGCGCAGACCAGGGAGGAGGGGGTGTGCCTTGGAAGGGACCAGAACCACCAGGATCCCTGCCTGGATTCCAAGGGAAATGGACACAGGTGAAAAGATTCAAACTCAACACAGCATGAAGGGAGAGGTATCAAGAATAGAGGAGGAAGGGCAGAAAAGGGGACAGATAAAAATAATTAAGATGTGTTATGTAGGGCTGAGGATTTAGCTCAGTGGTTCTGCTGCCTGCCTCGAAAGCAGAAGGACCTGAGTTCCATCCCTGGTACCAAAAAAAAAAAAAAAAATGTGTTATGTACTTGTATCAATTCCCTAGAGAAATGTAATCATTTATTGCAAATATGTACTAAAATTTAAAAAAAAAAAAAAAAGAAAACAAGCAGGGTGTGGTAGCACTTGCCTGTTAATCCTAGCACTCAGGAGGCTGAGACAGGAGGACTGCCATGAGTTCAAGACCAGGCTGAAAGACATAATGAGACCCTGTCTCAAAAACACAAAAACTAAAGAAAAAAGAAAATACCCAGGAAGGGTAATACACGCAGCAAATACAAGTTTCACTCCAAGGTCAATCAAAATTACACTTGAAACTGCCAGCCTGGGGAATCTAATCTCTTCAGCGTGATTCTTTTTAAGTGGATGTTAGCATCTCAGCTTCTTCACTCTGAAAACTAAGATCAGATGGCTCCTCCAAGCTCAGCCTAGCCCTAGTCACCAGGAGCCATACTCAACTGTAATCCTTCTCCTCCCACACAGCTGATGCCAAACAGATGCAGAATCATTGCCACTGCGCTCCAGTCTGAAGGGCAGAGGCCAGCACTGCCTGCTCCAGGTTTTGCATGGGATTCAGCATCTTGTTCTCCTCTGAAAAGCTGAAAAGTTGAAATATACCTTTGGCTACTGTCAAGCTTGAACTGGTCATGAAATAGTTAATGAATATCTTCTTTAATTCCAAGCTACAGTTTGAGAAGATACAAAAAGCCACAACAAAACAGGCAGCAGTTGCAGGTGACTAACAAAGTTATCTCAGACACAGAACCCAGGATAGGTTGTTCCAACATAGAGCTAACAACTAAACAGTGCAGCATCTTTTCAATGCCAAGTCAGCTGAAAATATCCACACACCTGGCTTGAACGCTGCATGGATCCCTACCACAAATATTCGCTCTGACCCCTATATGTGATAGACGTGCCAGGCCTCTCTTTCAATGCCCTCTCTAAAGCTTCCTCCCTTTTCTTTGTGCAGGGCTGGTGGACTCTTGCTTGCCATCCGCCCTCTTCTGCCCGGGTGAATAAAGTCGGTACCTCTTGGCTTCCACCAGCCTGCTATAGCTATGCTTGAATCATTTGCTGGAGAAGTTCTGAGAATATGCAAACTATTATTTTCAAATTGAGCCTTAAATAATCTTGAAAGGGGCCAGGGATTTAGCTCAGAGGCGCCACGCCTACCTTGCAAGCCAAAGGTCCCGAGTTCACTCCCCGGTACCAACTCCCCGGTACCGAAAGGAAAAAAAACCGAAAAGAATCTTGAGGGTCACACTAAATAAGCATAAAGAACTATATACTAGAGAGAAAACAGCCAAAATTTAAGTTATCCGGCGCCTGCCTCACAAACGTAAGTTCCCAAGTTCTATCCCCGGTACTAAAAAAAAAAAAATTAAGTTACGTTCTCCCTAGATTTTATGAAAATGAGTTTATATTTCCAACTATGCTGAATATTAAAATAAGCATAATTTTCCATTTTGCTATCAATGATAGACAAAGGATTAGTATTATTAACTGATGGGAGTAGATATAAATCAAGAAATAGGGAAATGGGCCAGGGATTTAGCTCAGTGGCCATGTGCCTGCCTTGCAAGAGCAAGGTCCTGAGTTCGATCCCAGGTACTGAAAAAAAAAAGAAATAGGAAAATACCAGGAGAAAAAATGAACACAAGGTATGTTCATCAATTCATAGAGAAATAAAATGTTTTTAGGGCCAGGGATTTAGCTCAGTGGTGCTGCCACCTGCCTCACAAGTGCAAGGTCCTGAATTCAATCCCCGGTACCAAAAAAAAAAAGAAGAGATAAAATGTTCTTAAAAGACAATTAGTGTTGCTAAATAGTAAGCATTGCATTTTTGTTGTTGTTGTTGTTTTTGGGTTTTTTTTTCTGGTACCTGGGATTGAACTCAGGTCCTTGCTCTTGCGCAGTAGGCGGCAAAACCACTGAGCTTTAAATCCCCAGCCCAATAGTAAGCACTGCAACTAAAACAAGGTGCAGTTAAAATTTCAGTTACTGGGCTGTGGATGTAGCTCAATGACAAGATGCTTGCCTAGTTTGTGCAAGGCCTTGGGTTTGATCCTCAGAGCTGAAAGATTTTTGGGGGGCTGGGGATTTAGCTCGGTGGTTCCGCTGCCCGCCTTGCAAGCTCAAGTTCCTGAGTTTGATCCCTGGTACCAAAAAAAAAGATTTTTTTTGCACTTATCCAACTTACCAAGTTTTATAGGTTCTTAAATTGTCATTGTGAAGCCAAATGTTGAAAAAGGAACATTAAAATGGTCATTCTCCTACACTCTAGTGTAAATGTAATCAAACAATCTTTTCTTTTTTAAAAATTTTTTTGGTACAGGGGATCGAACTCATGACCTTTTCGAGGCAGGCACAGTGTCACTGAGCTAAATCCCTGACCCCAGACACAATCTTTTTGGAAACTATCAACAGGTCTGAAAGATATTATGTATTCCCAAGGTTTGGCCAGGTCCACTCCAAACACCTGTTTATGAAATTTGTTATCATCAGCTGGAAAAAATGCAATGTAGGAGCTTTTGTTCAGCCATGTTAAATCTTTTATGCTCTCCATTCATTCTACAGATAATCAAATCTGATTACTACTAGGGTTTATACAAGAAATTGATTAAGTGGACCTGGTTTTCATAAAGAGATTATATTAAAGAACACCTGAGAAATAGACATATGTTTGCTTGTATTTTAAAATGATTTTAGGTACAAATGTATCACATTAGTTATTTTCAATAACCAACAAACAATCAAAATTCCTTCACATGTCAAATAAACATACAGCTGCTAAAAACATGGCAGAGAAAAAAGACAGACATGGGAATATACAATAGTTGGAAAATAAAAAGATTGGCAAACAAATTCTACATTTACATCTTTGTAAAATATGCTATAAATATTATGACAGAAATCCAACAGGAATATGCAACAAAATACTAACAATTCTTCTCAGGCATGAACTAAGAGGTGATTTTATTTTCTTCCTGTTGCTTTCCAAGAAATTTCCAAACTTTCCACAATTAAAATTACATTTTCAAGATCAGAAGAAAATTACTTCAATTTATTTCAATTAATTCAAATTGTTTTTAAGTAGAAATCCTACTTACTGGTGACTCAAATAGGGATTGTAACAACAGAAAGTCCACTGGAGGGACAGACCAGCACACCAAGGTCACACAAAAACTCAGCTGTTCTACTAGAATAGTCACACAGAATCCACGGGGAAAAGATGGAATTTCCTCTTCAGGATGGGGAGGTCAGAGCTCACCTGTCACCTGTACAGCAGGGACAACGGAGACACAGGTGCCAAGCTCTTGAGACAGCTCTGCAAAATGAAGATTTGAGTTTCCTCAGAGCCTTCTCGGTTTTATACTTTATTGGAGCAGCCACTCTGTCTCCAGAAACCCATTTCCTCAGGCAAAAAGTTTAAAGCCTAGCAGGTAAGCAGAAGTAGAAAAGGCAGAGATACAATCAGGAACATTAATGCAAATTCAACAGGCTGTTGTCAAAGGAGGACACCGAGGTGGCAGACTAGGACCCACAATAGGCCGGGGAGGGCCCTGCACCTCCTCAGTTTCTTTTAAGCAACCTTGCCCCGGGATGAAAGCAGGCCTGTTCCCGGGATTTTGTACTTGAGTAATCTGAGGCTCAGGAGCCTCCAAGGAGCAATGGAGAAGCCCTGCCCTGGGGTCTATGAGGAATGTTGTCCGCAGAGCCTTGGCTGTGAACATTACCAGCCCATTAGATCTACAGGCCTTCTCTGCTGTTCTAGTCTATTTTATCAGCCAGCCCTTATTTTGTTTTTAATTTTTATTTTATGAATACATCTTTGAAGTACATGATGACAACATTCATCGGGGGAGTTGGTATGAGGACATAATGCATCTTAACCCTTTTTACAGCCCCTTTCCCTCCCTGATCAGCTCGTTTGGTCTTAGCCTGAGGCTTTAGATGGGTAGAACGGATGCATGCTGGAAGCTCCAGGATTAGGTGGATGCCACTTTACTGTTTGTTACAGAAAGAAACAAGGAGTGTCTGTCCTGGAGTTCTTACAGTGCCTGAGGCCCTAGGTTTAATCTTCAGCACCATTTTAAAAAACAATTAAAAATCCAGAGGGGCTGGGAGTATAGCAGTGTGATAGAATACTTGCCTAACATACAATGTCTTGGATTCCATCTAAGGACTGCAAAATAAATGCAAGACAAAGAAAAAAGGTTTTAATACCTGTGAAGTCCCCACCCCAAGAACTTGTTTTGAGACTTGCCTGCTATCTAGGCTGCCTGTATGCTGGGCCAGGGGACTTAGCCAAAGTGTCTCAGAAGGAGTTTGACACCATTCTTCTAATCACTAGTCATCTCAACTCTTAAGTCTATTTATTGTGAAAATATAAAGGTGAAATATTTGTATTTTATCCTGCCCATGTTTTAAACAAATATTCTAAGCTAAAAAAGAAAAAAACCCAGATTTTCAAAAGTTTCTCTAAGATAATAAAAATCTCCAAGCCAGGCATGGTGGCACACACCTTTATCACAGACTCTGAGAGGCTGGGGCAGGAGGAAACAAGTTCAAGCCCAGTCTGAGCAATTTAGCAACTCAGCAAGACCCTTTCTCAAAACAAAAAAATGTCTGGGGGGCTGGGGATTTAGCTCAGTGGTTTCGCTCCCTGCTGCGCAAGCACAAGGACCTGAGTTCAATCTCCAGTGCCCCCCCCCAAAAGTGTCTGGGGATGTAGGTCAGTGCAAAGGCTCTGGGATCAATTCTTGGTACCACAAAAAAGAAAAATAAAAAGAAGCTCAAAGAATAAATAACTGGATTCATAAGTATGTGGGTTAATCTAAAATTATAATACCAGAAGGAGCTGTGAATAACTGATCCTCAAACTCAACCATCAAGACAAATTTAGAGCTTGAAATCTCACCATAAATATCTCCTGCTTCATCGTTCTTCCCTACAAAATAGGATTTAGAGTCTATCAGTAAAGTTTTATTTCAAATCCTGATTTTTCTGAAGTATAAGACAAAGGGCACAAACTGATAGCAAAGTCTATTCATAATAATACAAGAGAAACATAACTCCTAACCTGCTACATGTTAGATAAATCAAATTAGTATGCCAGAAATCGAAGAATAAATTTTAAGGAACAACCGGAGCTTAAGAGTAGGAAAGATTTATTGAGAGATAGCTCCTGAGAGACAGGAGGGTTTCCAAAAGTGGGGTGCGCCAAGGCCCTTTGTCAGGGTAATTTATACAACTCACAATGTGGGTACAAAGTGGATCAACTACAGTCAACCTATAGGATTACAAGTATAGCTGCTTAGCTAATATTGATCTAATAGGGAAGTGGTTCACATAGCAAGGTACATAGAAAGAACAGAGGCATTTTTGAGCAGGGATGGGTTTGAATGTTCTGGTCCCCATCTGAGTGACTGGATATGGATGTTCTCATCACCCACCTGGGTGACTGATGTTTATTTGAACTTTGTTGGACCAGGTGATATCTATCAATCACAGTACAATCTCAAGTTATCGTTTATCCCTCAGGGAAGCCTGCAGGCCTGGTCATTACATCTTTATCTTAGGGCCTAGCCTTCAACGGATGTGCCTCCAGCAGCAGTTTGGGTTGTTTTCATCTTTTGCTCTAACTATTGAGGGCCCATCCCTGTCTGACTGCCTATTAATTTCTATCTAACTTAGCTGCCTGTAATAATAGGACACACAAGATCTAGGTTATTAATACATTTATCACTGGAAGTAAAAGCTGCAGCAAAACCTGACAAGATCTCACGAACATTATCTTCTGCATAAGATGTATAATCTTTACTTGAGAAGTCCCCAGATTTTTATAAAAACTAGTATTTTTGGCCAGGGATTTGGCTCAGTGGCACCACGCCTGCCTCACAAATTCAAGGTCCTGAGTTCGACCCCCAGTACCAGGAAAAAAAAGAAAACCTAGTCTTTTGACTGTGGTTCTCAAAGAATCTTAATGCTCTCACTAAATAGTATGCACAAATACATGCTATTATCATCAAATATATTTAAACTAAAATTATTTACATTTAATAATAAAATTCAAATATGTCTTCCTTAACTTTCTATGAAAATGAGTGTGTAATTACAACCACACTGATTGAGAAAGAAAAATTACTATTTTTCTGTTAATGATGCACAACTACTTTAATTGATAGAGTGGATACTAACCACTAAGGAATAGAGCAGTAGATGAAGAGAAAAATTAACATGATATGTCAACAAGTCATAAAGAAACAGATTGCTTTAAAGAGAAAATTTCCATTTTAAATAAAAAGTATCATCTAAAACCTGATAAAAAGTGTAATCTTTCCTATTCAATTGAGCAGGTTTTCCAATTCCTAAATTGTTATGACTGAGCTGAGCTTTGAAAAGGGAACCTTAAGTGGATGCTCTCATACAAACTGTTGGAAGGAAGTGTAATCAGGTACAATCTTTTTGGAAATCAACCTGACACTATGCTGGTAGAACACAGTGTGTTTATGTATGTCCACATGTGTGTACATAGAAAACATACAGGCACAATTATACCCCCCGGAACTCATTCTAAGGATCATTGTGGGCTGGGGAAGATTAACCTAAAATTGAGGAAGCTGGGTAGCTCCCTGTGCACATCCACACTGTGCAATTGGCTGACTGTGTACACATTCCTGAGAAAGTCTAACTGGTGACAACACTTTCCTGGACAAAGGGTGTATCTGTACTTTGAAAGTTCAACACCTACCATTGAGCACACCGCCATGTTCATTCCAAACACTTATGCCTGCCAATTTGTTAGTAAAGACAGGAAAGATTTATGCTAAGAGGTGCATTTTGTGTTTTAAACTGCTTTCATTTTCTGCATAGATTCTGCAGAAATCATCTCTGAATGTTTGGGGATGTTGGTGTATGCAAAAAACTCCAAGCAGATGACTGCAAGTCAACTGTAGTCAAAAGTCAGTCTAGTCAAAATAATGGGGCATTCGTTCCTAAATTTTTGAAGTGTTTCACTTTTTATTAGCTATATTAACTTACTACTGCTAAAAAAGGGCAGAAAAAAATGACTGATATGGAAAAATACTGACAAAACAAAGAGGAAGAAAGTAAGGTTAGAAATAGAATGTTCACTACATTTGCATCTTTGTGAAGGATGCTTTTTTTTTGGTACTGGGGATTGAACTCGGGACCTTGCTCTTCTTATGAAGGAGGCAGCAGAACCACTGAGCTAAATCCTTGGCCTGGATGCCTTTTTAACATATGGTGAAATACAATCCAACAGAAATATATTACAAAATTCTAGAAATGTTTTTCAGTTATGAACAAATGATTTTATTTTCTTCCCTTTTTTTTCTAGAAATTTCCAAACTTGCTACTACCAACTTTATTTCAGGGGAAATATTAATTGACTGCTTTGGTAATTCAAATGACTTTCTTGTGGAAATCCTACTAAATGAATCATCAAGTATTTATTTTTTTGTGGAGTTTTTTGTTGTTGTTGGGGTTTTTTTGGTACCATGGATCGAACTCACGACCTCGCACTTTTGAAGCAGGCGCGGTGCCACTGAGCTAAATCTCCAGCCCATCATCAGGTATTTAGATAGAAAAGTCCTTTGGACTAACAGGCCAGCACCTGGAGGACATTCAATAAAACAATAATTGTTCCCACTGAGAATAGACTGTGATCCCACAGAATCAAGCTGCAGATGAGTTACTGTCTTCTGCAGGATGAGCCAGGAAGGTACTCAGAGTTCACCTGTCCCAAGGGCAAAGTGACACCCCAGAGTCACCACAGGATAGACCAGGCAGCAGGCAACTGAGAGTTGGGGACAGCAGGCAGTCAAGGCTCTGAGTTTCCTTGATTCAGGCTTCTCACACTCTAGTGCTGGGGCAGAGAGGCAGCCAGGTGAGGGAGGTAGAGGTGGGCCATGTGGGCCCCCAGCATACCAACCCCCACTTATTTGGACCCCCTCCCTGCAAGTCCACTTCCAGCCATCCACCTTGCTGACTCTGAGCAATGAGCCCTCAGAATAGGTCGCCAAGGATAAGGGACCCTGCACAAGGTTAGGGTTTTTTTCCCTTTAGAGACAAACAACTTCCTGAGGTCTAGGACAGAAACTGCTTCCACCATGTCTCCTCAGCCCAAAGAACAGAATATGCAGATGCTGACACCAGAAGGGTTGAAATCCAGTTTTCTTTCCACAAGAAAGGGGACAAAAACTAAAGATGCCTGGAAGTGATAAAGCAAAGGTAAATGTATAACTTGTCTCTCCATGTTCCCCTTCCCATCTGTTCCTTCTTACGATGGACCCTTGCCCACCTGTAAATGTTGAGATGGTTATTTGAGCCAAATAAAGCCTCCATCTCCTCAGAGCTAGCTTTGAATAAATCCTTTTTCCTTTTTTGCCCAAATACATGGCTTCCTTTAATTTGGTCAGTGGCAAGCAGACAAACCTAAAAATATGAGCCAAAATGGCTGCTATCATAAGGAATGGAGGGGTCTCCCAGAATGCTGAGCAGCAGTGAGGAGATCCCAAACCCCTTACCTGCCTTATGTTTTCACATGTTCAAAACTACCAGGGTTCCCCAGGCCATACTGCCTCTTCTATCCTTCTCTGTTCTGGAAGGAAGGCAACTGTCATTTGCTTGATGGTAGAGCACTTGCTTAGCTTGGCAGAGCCTTGAGTTCAATCCCCAGTACCATTAAAAAATAAAATAGTAACAACTACACTCTAATTAGAAATATTTTCTTGCAAAGTTATTACAGGATACTTTTTCTTTTTTGAAATAATTTAAATTTCATTTATTTTTCTTTTTTGGTGAAATTAGTTAACGGTTAATGTCACACATGCGGGATGTCACAAATGGAAGTTAAAATAGCTATCCTACCTTTTAATAGTACTTGGACAATAATAATGCAAACAGATGTCTTCTGTGGTGAAAATTGCTTCAAATAAGTTGTCTAAATTAAATGTCAGGTTTTCAAAAATTGCCTAAAGCTGGGGTGGTGATGCATGCTTGTAATTCCAGAACTCTTGAGAGGCTCAGGAAGAAGGGCTGCAAGTTCAAATGGAGCCTGGACAATTTAGCTACTTAGCAAATGTCTCTAGGACTGGGGGATTTAGCTCAGTGGCACCAAGCCTGCCTTGCAAGTGCAAGGCCCTGATTTGGATCCCCGGTACCAAAAAAAAAAAAAAATACTGTCTCCAAATAAAAAATAAAAAGAGATGAGAATATAGCTCAGTGTGGAGTCCCTGGATTCAATCCCCCAGTACCTACCATACACACACACACATACACACACACACACACTTTGCTTGAGCTAATAATCACCACAAATAACCAGATTAATAAATATGTGGATTTATATAGAAATGTACCAGACGAGAGATAAAAATGACTTTATGTTAGTCTTTATCATTCTTCCTTACAGAATGAGATTTAGTTTCTATCAATAAAGGTGCCATAAACCTAGCATGGTGGCACATGCCTATAATCCCAGCATTTGAGGGAGTGAGCCAGGAGGTTCCTAAATTCAAACCCAGTCTGGGCAGTTTAACTACTTAGTGAAATACTGTTTCAAAATAACTAATAAACTGGGCATAGTGGTACATGGCATTAATCTCAGCACTCAGCTGAGGCAGAAGGATTACTGTGAGTTCAAGGTGGCCTGGACTACATAGTGAGAACTTATCTCAAAAAATCCAAAATAAAAAAAAAAATTTTTAATCCAAAATAAATAAATAAATAATTGTCAGGTAAAAGACCATTAATGGACCATCTACCATCCGAGTCACGGCACCAGAAATGTCAGGTAAAAGGCCGAAGACCAAGACCAGACCACAACAAGCCTTTATTAGGGGAATAGATCTGCTGGGCTGTCTCTGAACAAAGGAGAGACTAAAGCAATATGGCCAGGGCAAGGAGAGTCTTTTATAGAGACTGGGGTGGGACTTGTAGGGGCTGAGGTGGGGTTGAGTGAGGTAGTGACTAGGGAATGGAGAGCCAGTGACGTCACTAGGTGGTAGGAGGTGAGTGAGTATTAGGTTACTTTCTAGGCGGGAACAGGGGCATGCCGGGAAGAAAGGTTTATTCTTTGGTGGGAGCAACCATCTTGGCATGACTTCACACAGGGGAGGGGGCAAGGCATGATAGGAAGAGGGCAGCTACTATACATAATAGCTGCTGAGGTAGTGGAAGTCCTATCAATAATAAAAAGGGATGGGGATGTAGTTTAGTGGGAAAGCCATGGGTTCCATTTTTCCAGTAAATAATAATAATAACCTACAAGAATAAATAGCTATAGTAACAAATATGTGGGTTGGCCTAAATTTATACTAGACAAAGACAGGTATGAACCAATAACTGGTTCCCCAAAGTTAGTCATCAAGACAAAATTTGAACTTGAAAAATTCTAAATATGATTTGTATCCCCATAAAAACTTCCAAATATCTTGTATATTTGCAGTCATCACATCCAATAAAGGTATCTTATCTAGAATGCACTACCAGTTTCCATCTATAAAAAAGAGATACAATTAGAAAATAGAGTTACCAAGGCAATTGTCAAAGAAGCTGTATAAAGTAACATAAACATTAAATTATGTTAAATTTCATTAACTATCAGAAAATGCAAACTAAAACCAAAATATAGGACCTCAATATGTTGACCAAAATAATTGAAATAGAGAGAGAGAAAAATTTCATCACTGACATGGAGGAACTATAATTTTCATACACTTTGGATAGAAATACAAATTAGTATGACAATCTTGGGGACTTCTCTAGAAGTACCTACTAAGATACATCCAATGACCATAAATAGTACTCTAGAAATATGCACTATAGAACTATCTACTTTTACACTAAAAGCCATATACAAAAATACTTATAGCCCAATATTATTATTATTATTATTATTATTTTATTTTATTTTTATTTTTATTTTTGTATCAGGGATCTAACTCAGGATGTTGTACTTGCAAGGCAGGTGGCAGAACCACTGAGCTAAATCCCCGGCCCTGCCCAATATTACTTTTAATAACTGGAACTATGAATAAACCAAATGTACACCAAGAGTAAAATGGAAAACCACATGGTGTTATATCCATTCAATGTGTATCCATTCAATACTCCAATGAGGGAAAAAAGTTGCTGTGAACGGATCTTACAAATGTCACCTTAGATAAACCCAAAGATAAAAGAGCACATACTGATTGGTTCTATTTGCAAGTTCAAAAACAGACAAAATTAATTTTTGGCTGTTAGAAGGACTGATGGTCAAGAGGTGATCTGAAGGCTTTGGTGGTTCTGTCTTATTTTGTGATCCGGGTAGTCATTAGCCGGCTTTGTTCACTTCGGCATGAAATTGAGCACCTATAATTGACCTAATAGATATAGATGTAAAGTATTATTTTACTAAGAATTAAAAGTTCAAGTGGGTCAGGGATTTAGCTCAGTGGTTTCGCCACCACCTACACAAGCGCAAGGATCTGAGTTTGATCCCCGGCACCAAAAAAGAAAAGTTCATTTAAGAAGTATGTATGAATCTTCTTATTCCTTAGCTGTTTTATTAATCCCTGTCCCTTGGAAATGATTCTTATTCTTTCCTTTTTTAAAAACCTGTCTTTTATTGGTATATGTTTGCAATACATAAAGATTGCATCTATAGTGGGAAGTTGGTACGTATACTGTACATACCACATCTTAATTGTCCTCTACTCCTCCTTCCTTGCTGCATCTCTAGGTCCTCTTCCCATTTCCAAGTGACCTAGCTCCCTGTTTCCTAATATCTATCTGTAATTTTGCTCTTTAATTTATTTACATGCAACTTGAGCCCCCAATTGCCTCTAGCACCAAATGATATGTCTGGGGCTGTGGTCCAGGACACCACCAATGCTCTTGTCTCTGTTCAGTGGCCCCAGAGGAAGGGTAAGTAGAAAAACTCATCCTCTGAGCTTCCACGGAGCAGCTCTCTGCTCTCTGCCTCTATGTGGAACTGACTCTGCTGGGAAAGTTGCTTCCTGTGTGGTCTCCAACCCAAGCTCTGGCCCCTTTGGAGGGCGAGTGGATAGGAGATTGCTCTGAGAGCTTGGCCTTTACCCTAGAATCACCAGATGATGCCTACCTAAAGCAAGACACCAGATCCTAAAGCAGCACACTGATTTATTTTTTTAAAGGTAATTCTAGAAAGAAATGAGAAGTGAGTGTGTTGGAAAAGACAGTAAAACTGACACATGGGATACAGATTACGGATTTAGAAGAGGACATGAGGAAGGATGCAGCTATGATAGCATCGCTCAGGTACAACATTTTGCACCTTGCCGATTCTGAAAGACTATGCATGCAAATTATAGTTCCAGAGAAAAACGCTCATTAATAAGCAAAGGCTTAGAACTGGAAGTAACGAATTGAGGCAGAAAGAGCTGCCAAACATAACTTGGAACGGACAATTATTGTAAAATATTTGTTAATGAACTGTATGCTAAAACCCTGTTTGAAACTTGTGCGTGGTTTGAAACTTGTGTGGTTGTGAAATTGTCCCTGCTTGGAAACTCTGGGTGGGCCTCCTCCCTCTTGCGGGGGCAACCTGGTCCCAGAGAGATTAAAAGTTAGCTTTGAAGTGTGTCTATCTAAGTACCCCGTACCTAATGCTGCTTTGCCACGTCCTTGCTACATTCTGTATAACCACAACTCAAGCTATCCTGTAGGCTATGATAAGGTGTAAAAAGAAAAAACTATCTTAACTCGAGGTCAGCCTAGAAGGACTCATTTCTTGAGGGTGTCCATTGCCTGGCAATAAACATCTTTTTTTATTTTGTGAGACCAAAGTGACTCCATTTTGCTTATGTGAAACCAGAATGACTCCACTTTTGCCCAAAATGGAGTAGTCTCCTTTGTCCTCTCACATTACTGATTAAAATGTGCTTGATCTAGGACAAAAGATACAATCTGTAACAAACCAAAGTCCCTAAATTAATTACTCAGCCATCTGTTTACCCAGGAAATGAACATCCTGGGCCCACTATCTGTAGGAACAGTCTGTTAATGTGCTGACTGTCAATGCTGGGTGGTCGTGACCATTAGTGACCGTGTCTGCTGACCATCAATACGTGACAGTTGCCCACTAACCTTTGTCCTTCTTTTCTTTTGTAAAACCTATACATAATCCCCCCTTACCCCTGATGAGTTCAGCCAATCAAAAATGTACACTTCATGCTCGCTAAATGTTAACCAATCATGTAACTTGCTGTAACCTCTATAAAAACCCCGCTAATTTGGAACTCGGGGCTCTCAATCTCGATCTGCTGTGTCGGTGACAATTGAGAGTCCCTGCTTAAGCTTGAATAAATGTCCCTCGTGTGCTTACATCAGAAACGGCCTCCTGGTGGTCTTTGGGACCTCACAATCTGGGCACAACAATTTTACCCAACGCTCCTGTCTCTGAAAGATCATTTCGATTTGCAGCAACAGAATCACTAATATTGTTCTCCATTTATAAAATCAAGTGCATATTTTGTTCCCAGAAAGCTGATTTTTGCCATTTTTCATCCATGCACATTTGCTGAACCTTATATTTTATAAATATATCTGATTTTCATGAATGGAAAAAACTTTTGTGGTGGGAGAATGGACCGAGAGTAATATCTCCTATAAATATGGATATAAAAGCTCCATATCCCAATGAAGCCTGGAGACTGGGGAAGGTAAGGCAGCCATTAGGCCACAGGTCCTGAATAGGTAATTTAAAATAAACTAAAAGTCAGGGGCTGAGTGAGTTAACATAGCAAAAGGGATTATTAGGGCCTAATGAAATGCAAGAGACAGAGGACTTGTCCTTACCCAAAGGGGAGAGTCCTTAGGGAAGTAAAATGCGAATGAAGTAGATTCCTTTCTGGACCTCAGAGGCCTGCCTGCCATCAGGAGCTCTCCTGCTTTCTGTCACGTACACAGGTACTAAAATGTGAGTCCACCTTAAAACAGTGTCCACCTTATGGAACACCCCTTTCTGACTAATGGAGAGCTTTCTTTCATTCTTTATCATAAACACATATTTGGCTATTCTCCACCATTTGCTGTTTGCTCTTTTGTCATCTTCAATCTTTGTTACCCTAAAGCACAAACCCAAGAGCCAGACGGATCCGGTTAGGGCACCTTCCAAGTCTACTTTTCTCCGCTATCCTGATCCACTAAAGAGTTTCTTCCCACTCACCCACCCACCCGCCTATATTTGGAGGATTTTTTTTTTCAGTACTAGATATTAAACCCAAGGTATTCACACTGAACCACACCCCCAGCCCTTTTTATTTTTCATTTTGAGATAGGGTCTCTCTAAATTGTGTAGCCTGGGCTAGAACTAGTGATCCTCCTGGCTCAGCCTCACAATGCTGGGATGACAGATGTGCAGGGCCACTTGGAGGAATTTTTTTGTAGGGGTGATGATGATCATTTTTCTTCATGATATGTTCATGATGTCTCCATTTTGATTGCAAATATGTTAATCATTTTTTTTCAAGCTATTTCCATTCCTATAAATTTAGAGTGTTGTGCCCAGATCGCGAGGTCCCCAAAGACCACCAAGGAGCCGATTCCGATGCAAACACATGAGGGTCGTCTATTCAAGCTCGAGCAGGGACTCTCATCCGACACCGACGCAGCGCATCAGGATCCAGAGCCCCGACTCTAGAACACCAGGGGTTTTTATAGAGGTTACAGCAAGGCGCGGGGTTTCAAAAAGGCGCAGGGTTTCAAATCTCACGCAAATTACACAATTGGCTAGCATTTAGCAAGTTTTGAAAGTTTAAACCTGATTGGCTGTGCCTTGCACACTGAACTCCAAACAGCTGCTCAAGTCATCGAAAAGAACATCTGGGATACTGGGGTATTGGGGTAACTACTGATTAGCTCTTGCAGGCCATCGAGAAGAGCATCTGGGACATTGAGGCAGCTACTGATTAGCTGTTGCTAGGCTAGTTGCTAGGGGACTGCTGAACATTAT
>NW_004625009.1:175827-234332 GCF_000247695.1 Heterocephalus glaber
CTCTTGCAGGCCATCGAGAAGAGCATCTGGGACATTGAGGCAGCTACTGATTAGCTGTTGCTAGGCTAGTTGCTAGGGGACTGCTGAACATTATCACAGGCAGGTGGCCAAAGTACATCTTGTGGTTTTTCTTGGAACTAGAATTTATGTCTAGGCCACCTCACTCTAATGTAAGACTGCTGTCCTTACCAAACGCTCCGAGGAGCTGACCATAGTGAAGCACACCCAGGGATCCCAGCGGTGCCTCCAGAATGTAAGGCCAAGGGCCTTACCAAATGCTCCAAGGAGCTGACTGCAGCGAAGAACACCCGAGAAGGAACACACCAACACACCGGACAATTTGGAAAGTGAACCAGACCTTAGTCTGGCCAGACGGCACTCCCAAAGCAAAGTAGCTTAGAGAGGCGTAGTCCAGAGTCCGAGGCTCTTTTTATAGGGGCTCACAGAGGAGTTAACAGGTGAAATTTACAGAAGAAGGAACAAAGGTTTAGTGGTCTTACATTTGTATGTTAATTAGCCTGACATGTACTGGTAGTCAGCAGATGCTTTGTAGATTGTTCTATAGATAGTGGTGTCCGGAACAAAGAGTTGGATAATTACGGCTGTTAGGGATCTTATCTAGTGTCCTGGAACTAAGAAACATCTTTATCTATTTACTCACATTCAATCGCAGTTGGGGCTAGGGGAGTTTTATGATTACAGAGTTATGCAGTCCTACACTAAGATGGGGCCAAATTTTAAAATGGAGTCACTCAGACCTCACAAGAGTTACTTTTTAAAAAATTAAAATCTTCTTTTCACTAAATTTTACAACCATTTTAGGAGAACTGAAGTGTGTTTCTTAAAACTGTTGTGCCAAGTGAGCCGATAAATCACCAAACACTGGGACCAACAACAAAGTTAAACTGAAAGGAGTTTATTTACAGGCGTGGACTCCACTCCCTAAGCAAAGTGAAGCCCCGAAGCAGGGGATAGTACAGGTTTATAAGTAACTCAAAAAAAGAAGTTCAGGGAGAGGCCACTATGTCCTTCAGCCAGCTGTGAAATATCTTTCATAACCCAGTTCTTTTTCATCCCACCTATCTTGCCAAGATAGGGCCTTCTGTGGCTACAGGGTTCAGTGGTTACAGGGAGGCACCGGGAACCATCTGTTCCCGGGGAGCGATAGAGCATGTTTACAGAAGCAGAGCAAGCTGCTCTCTTGTGGGGAATTCCAGCACTCTATAAGGGGAGGGGTATGAGGGGAATTTAATCACAGGCCAAGATGGCATTTCTTAGGTTCACTTTGGTCTCACAAAAACCTCACACCTTACTATTTTTTCTTTGGTTGAGTAGTAGACCTTCTGGTAATTTAAATGCAAGTACCTGTATTTATTTAGCTACTTTCCATTTTTCACCCTAATATAGAGATAATAAGCCTACAAAATTTTATATATATATATTTTAAACAATCTCTAACTTTAATAGTACCTTTTTTTTTTTTGGTACCGGGGATTGAACTCAGGTCCTTGCGGTGGCCCAGCAGGGGGCGAAACCATTGAGCTAAATCCCCAGCCCTAAAATTTTATATATTTTTAAAGAAATGCATAGCTTTCAGGCAAAAGGGCCGAAAACCAAGACCAGACCAGGCCACAACAAGCCTTTATTAGGGGAGTAGAATGGCTGGGCTGTCTCTGAACAAAGGAGAGACAAAAGCAATATGGCCAGGGCAGGGAGAATCTTTTATAGAGACTGGGGTGGGACTTGTAGGGGCTGAGGCGGAGTTGAATGAGGTAGTGACTAGGGAATGGAGGAGCCGGTGACATCATTAGGGGTAGGAGGTGAGCAAGTATTAGGTTACTCTCTAGGCGGGAAAAGAGGCATGCTGGGAAGAAGGGTTTATTCTTTGGTGGGAGCAACCATCTTGGCATGACATCACACAGGGGAGGGGGCAAGGCACCATAGGAAGAGGGCAGCTACTATACATAATAGCTGCTGAGGTAGTGGGAGACCTATCAATAGCTACTTATGAAGCTGTAATCATCTAAATACACAAAATTAGTGAAGCTTTTACAGTATTTTAAGAGAGCATTTTAATGCAAAAATATGATGTTGATCATATTAGAAATTAAACAAAGAGTATTTAGAGGGAATTGTCTTCTAACTGGAGTCATCAAGTTGTTATATGATGTTGATTTGCACTAAAGTGAAGTAGAAAAAAAACTATCTTAACTGACAAACATGACAAAAACATATTTTATTTTGTTAATATCTGCATTCAAATGACCTAGAACACAGTAAAGGAACTAAAAATTTCTAAATCAATAAAACTATTATAGCTACTGATTCAACAAATAGTACATAGTATAAAATAATGTGTGATAAAATTATTATAGTTAATGAAGAATATAGATCATAGGTGATACATATTGAACTTAAAGAGATTAGAAGATTTAAAAAAAAAACTGAATGGAACTTGTAGAAGTTAAACATACGTTATGAAAATATAAAAGTTAAGAATTAACAGGCCAGAAAACAAAAGAGAATAAACTATGCAACAACTGAAAGGCTAATGGAAAATGAGGATAAAATTAAAATTTAGGTAGAATAGTTGGAATTCCTTGGGGGGAGTGGAGGAGAGTTTAAATAACTGAGAAGTAATTAAAAATGGAATTTTCCAGTGAAGTTTCATAAACTCAGAGCAGAATAAAATCAAGCAGCACTCTTCACAAATCAGAGCATCAAGGCAAAAAGACTGTCTTCAGGCCAGTCATGATTTATATGGAAAGAACATCTATCCACAGTGAAACAATAACAGCAGACCTTTCAAAATAAACGACAGGAAAATTGGTGAAATTAAAGCCTCAGTTCTCTGACTTTAAATAAATTTGATTATGTCTTTATTAACTCACATGAAATCTTTTTCAGAAAGAAGGAAACTTCCAGGTTAACAGAAGAGAATATAGTTGAAATAATGTAGTTAAGCAGATAAAAATGGAAAGCAAGAAAATCAATAACATACACCCAAGATTTGGCAGAAAATGATGAATGTGTTAATTTAAAATAAAAGATCATATATAAAATTGGGATTTTATAACCATTAGAAGAGTAGAATATGTATATAAGTCTCAATCTGATAGGCAATCAAAATAAAATTTAAAGATTAAATGTAAATTTTATTAAATATATTACAAAATACAAGATTCCGGTGAATTTTTTCCTGTGAAATAAAACACCTTTGGGTAAAGGAAAACTATAGCTCCCTGTTAGACTGACCACAGACACAGCTGATGTCCAATTAGCACTCCACTGGGATCCTTCTTTCATCTCAGAAAATATGATGAATCAGTGCCTGTGAAATTTAACACACACCTGAATTAAGACACCTGAGAGAGCTGATTCCAAGATGAAATCACGCTTGTCAGATCCTAGACTTGGGAAGTTATGAAGGGGTGTGGGCTCCTGAGAATCTATGTGAGATAAGAGCCTCAAAATATTTCTTCTCATTCTACATGCACTCAGGATTCACATATTTTTCAAACTTTTCACACTTGGGAGGCATGCCCTGACAGAGTTAACATTTTAAAGATCATAACAAATTAGACCAGATGTTTTGCACATTACACCTGCCCAGCAAACACAACTCCACTGATGAGCTGACACCAACTCCTGCCTAGGTCTCCAAGGCCAATGCACTTTTACCATGTACATTATTCTCCCTGAAGTAGCAGTTTTCCCTTTTGTCTTTAAAATGTTCCCTTTCCTCAACCTCCTGGAATGAGTCCTTGGTTTACTGTTGTGTGTGTATCCTGGAATGAGTCTTTGGTTTACTATTGTGTGTGTAGTCTAAGGAATGCTGTGTCATTCCTAAGTAAATATTATTGTTTGAAGATTGCTTGTTTAGATGGACACATCAGACTACACAATTTGTCAAATATTACTGTACATCACAATGGGGTGTCTTAATGGGGTAGCTTGAATTTTGGTGTGGAGCTATTTCTTTTGATTATGGCAGGGATTCTGATCAATGGAGGCTATCAGAATGCTGCTCTTAGTAATTCTTTAATTCTCCAAGGGCTGGTTGTTTTAGTGCTTACAGTGTGAAGCACTGTAGTTTCAGGAGCATTGGGATTTAAGTTTCCTTGATAGTTTTTTGGTGGCAGACTTGCTATTTATCTTGTGGACTTCAGTTCTTTCATATTGATAACCATGCAAATTTTGGCAAGGTAAGGACAAGGTCCATTTTAGCCAGGTGTACATTTTTGAGATGACAACAACAAAGAGCCTTTCTTAAACATGTGCTATTGTAGGGGCCGGGGATTTAGCTCAGTGGTTTCGCCACCTGCTGCGCAAGCGCAAGGACCCAAGTTCGGTCCCGGTATCAAAAAAAAAAGATGTGCTATTATGATTTGCTCAGTGAGTCTGATAGAGGAGCAGAAGTCTATTTAAATTATGAGCTCAGATCCAGTTCAACTAGGAAGTCTACATGTGTACAAACACTGCAGGTAAGGCAAAAATATTGTAGAGTACTCAGAGACACACAAGAAAACTGGGCTGGTATAATTTCTCCCTAATAGTAGTCACTCAGTGCCTTCATAATATTGTTTTGCTCAGGTCCTATCCTGAAACTTGCTACTCGAAGTGAATTCCTCAAAAGGCACAACTATTAGTCTTCTTTCTGTTGCTAATCACACAGTGTCACCCCCTGAGTAAATCATAAAGAAAAGAGTTTTATTCTGATGTACAGTCCTGGAGGAGCAAGATCAAGCAGCTGCATCTGGTGATGCTCTTCTTGCTGAGAGATTCCCATGGTGACACAAGGCATCACATGGCAAGATACAGGGTATGTGTGTGCATGTGTTCTTCTATTTCTTTCTCTTGTCTAATTGCTGTGGCTAATGTTTCCAGGACTATAATTAACCAGAGTGGTGATAGTGGACATCCTTGTCTTGCTCCTGATTTTAGCATGAAAGATTTCAGTTTTTGACCATTTAGTATGATGTTGGTTTTTCATAGACAGCTCTTATCAAGATGTGTGCGTTCTTGTCTCTCTCCCAGTTATTTTTGGCACTGGGGATTTAACCATGCACCTTGTGTATGTGAGGCCAGCACTCAACTACTGAGCTACATCCCCAGGCATCTCCCAATTATTATAAAGTCATTGGTATTCATTCATGATGGCTTCATTCCACAAACCTTATGTTTTTTGTTTTTTGTTTTTTTGGTACCAGGGATTGAACTCAGGTCCTTCTGCTTATGAGGCAGGTAGCGGAACCACTAAGCTAAATCCCCGGCCCGAAACCTTATCTTTTAAAAAAAATCCTATTGGTACATTTTAGGTATACAATATAATGATCTTCATCTTTGGAAATTTGTACCTTTACATAATGCATCTTAGTTCCTATTTTTTTCCCATTCCCCTGCCCTCCCTTCTACCCCACCATCCTTTCCCATTTACAAAGACTTTGTTTCCATTTCTTCCTTTTCATCCACTAACCTTATCTTAATGAGAATCAACTCTCAAAGGTTTTATCCTTAAACACCATAGCTGAATCAACCTACCATTCATACTTCATAATTAGAATTAAATTTTAACATGTGGAACCTTGGGGGACACACTCAAACCATATTCAAAGCCTTGCAGCTTACAAATATATCCTGAAATGGGAAATTGAGTCTGAAAATTTAAAATTAATAGAGACAGGAAGATTTGATTTTAAAATTTTACCTTTTAAAAAATCTAACTAGCAAACAATACTTTTAAAGATTGTGGAATACAGTGTGATGTTTGAATATATGTATACAATGTTGGGTAATTAAATTAAGACAATATAGTCACATTTCATGTGTCTACTTCAAAAAAATTATTATTATATGTTTGCAGTATATAATGATTACATTCATTGTGGGAAATTTATACATGTACATAACACATCTTAATTCTTTTTCTTCCCTTCCCTTCCATCGCCCTTTTTGCCAGCATCAGATTGATTTATATATCTTATAAGTCCTATAAAGTTAATTATCATATATACAGATTAACAAACTAACAGGCCAAAAATCATATAAAACACATAAGACAGTTATACTAAATCAAGGTTTACTTTTAGATATATTGTCTATGCTAGATTACAATAACTTTTTTCTCTTGCTCTTTTTTACTATTATCTGGCTTTTATTTTGCACTTTATTTATATATTAACTTTTCTCATATATGAGAAATAATGTGATATTTAAGCTTGTGTGTCCAATTTACCTCACTTAACTTTATGGTCTCAAGGTGCATCCTTTTTCCTATAAATGACTCCAGTGTATCTTTCTTTATGACAGAGTAGTATTCCATCATGTAAAAAATACCACATTTTCTTTATTTATTCATCTGTTGATGAACATGTAGGCTGCTTCCAAGATTTAGCTTTTATGAATTGTGCTGCTATAAACATGAGTATGTATACATCACCATGATATGATGTGTTTAACTCTTTGGGGAAGATAGCTAGAGATGGAATAGGTGGGTCAAATTAAATTTCTATTTTTAGTTTTTTGAGGAATCCCCATACTGACTTCCACAGCAGTTGTAACAATTTGCATTCCTACCAACAATAAAGAAGCCCCGCACCCACAGCCTCACTAGCATGTTATTGGTTGATTTCTTAATGATAACCATTCTTTGTGGAGTGAGATGATATTTCAGTGTTCTTTTAATTTGCATTTCTTGAATGGCCAGTGATGTTGAACATTTTTTTCATGTATTCATTGGCCATTTGTATTTCTTTTTCTCAGAGCTGTCTATTCATTTCAATGTTTATTTTTGATTGAGTCTTTAAATATGGAGGAGCTAATTTTTAAATAAAATGTATGTTATTACTTATACAGCCATCAAATTGTGCAATGGATCTCAAAAACATATTCCTGTTCCGCAACTAAAACTTGTACGCTTTGTCCAACACATCTCCAAACCTGCCCTCCCACCCTTGCCACTCTAGTAATCACTATTGTGCACTCTGCTTCTGTAAGTTCAGCTTCTTAAAGAGTCCGTGTAAATGATATTCTGCAATAGTTGTCTTTTGTACATGGCTTATTTTATTTACCATAATGTTCTTCTGATTAATCCATGTTGTTTCAAATCACAGTTTTTTTTAAGATATGTCATTTTGTATATAGACACACCACATTTTCTTTTCTTTTTTTTTTTTTTTTTTTTGGTACTGGGTACTGAACTCAGGAACTTGTGCTTGCGAGGCAGGCGGCAGAACCACAGAGCTAAATCCCTGGCCCTACACCACATTTTTTATATCCAAATATCCATTGATGTTTTCACTTCTTGAATATTATGAATGATGTTGTATTTAACATAGGAATGCAGATATCTTTTTGACATACTAAAACCTTTTGGATATATAATCTGAAGTAGAATTGATGAATCATATGTAGTTACATTTTTTTGGTGGAAACTCCATGCTGTTTTCTAAAATTCAGGTATTATATTTTTACCAACACTTGTTAACTTTCATCCCATTGAAAAAATCATTCTTACAAAGGTGAAGTTTGTGTTTTAAATTTGCAATTCCCTGAGGATTAGTGATGATGAGAATTTTTTCATGTACTTGTTGGCCATTTGTACATTTTCTTATGAGACATGTCTATTGAGATCCTTAGCCAATTTTTTTTTGGTGCCAAGGATTGAACTTGGGACCTTATGCTTGTGAGGTAGGCAGCAGCACTGCTAAGCTAAATCCCTGGCCCCTCCTTAGCCAATTTTAAGATCAGGTTGTTTTCTTGCTATTGATTTGTTGTTAATTCCCCATATCTTTTGGATTCAACTCAGCAGATGTGTGATTTGCAAATATACTCTCCACTTCTGTACATTATTTCTAACTCTATATAAGCTTTAGCTTGATGAACTCTATTTGTCTATTTTTACCTTAGTTGCTGTGCTTTTGGGATAAAATTTAAAAATAATGGCTCAGACTAATGTTGTAAGTTTTTTCCTATATTATATACAGTAGTTTTATGGATTCAGGTCTCACACATTTTAAGTTTTTAATTCATTTTGAGTCCATCTTTGTATATTGTTTGAGAAAGGTTCTAATGTCATTATTCTGTATGCAGTGAACAGTTTTTCAACATCATTGTTTGAAGAGTGTCCTTTCCTCATTGTGTATTCTTGGCACCTGTGAAAAATCAATCAAATGTGTGTTTGTGAGTTACTTTTGGTGTTTCTATCTTGTCCCATTGGTAGAGGTGTCTGATTTTGTGAAATAGTATGCTGTTTTAAGGACTACAGCTTTTTAGTAGGTTTTGAGAACAGTTAGTGTGCTGGCTCTAGCCTTGTTCTTTTTGTTTATGATTTTGTTGGCTATTTAGTCTTTCATCATGCCACATGAATTTTTATAATTTTTTTTCTACTTCTGTGAAAAATGCCATTGGAGTGTTTCATTTTTTTGGTACCAGGGATCAAACTCAGGATCTTGTGCTTACAAGGGAGGTGGTGGCACCACTGAGCTAAATCCTGGCCGCCGTAGGAGTTTTGGTAGCTATTACATTGAACGTGTAGATCACTTTGGTTATTATGAACATTTTAACAATATTATATCTTCTGATCCTTAAACATGAAATAGTTTTCCACTTATTCATATATTTTTCAATTTCTATTATTAATGTTTTATAATTTCCCATGTACAGATATTTCACTTATTTAGTTAAATATATGCCTAAGTTTTTGTTTTGTTTTTTTGGTACCGGGGCTCAAACTCAGGACCTTGCACCTGCAAGGCTCTACATTTTTAATTTTTGTGGCTTATAAATGAGATTATTGCCTTTATTATTTTCATCGTTGTGTGAAGAAATGCTATTGACTTTTGTATGTCAGTTTGTGTTCGGCAGCTTTATGGAATTTGTTTACTTGTTCTAAGAGCTCTTGATCCTGTCTTCTGAAAAGAGAGGCATGTTCCCTTTTTCATTCTTCAATATGGATGGTCTTACCTCTTTTTCTTGTTTCATTGCATTGACTTTGACTTTTAGTGCCATGTTGGGTGGCAGTGTTGATAGTGGGTATCCTTGTCTTGTTTCTGACTTTAATATAAAGGCTTTTGGCTTTTCATCACTAAGTATGATGCTACATGTGAGCTTGTGATGATGACCTTTATTGTGTTGAGTTATATATCTTTCTACCAAATTTATTTAGAATATTTATCATAAAACGATCCTTAATTTTACCATGTGTTCCTTTTATGTCTCTTGAGATGAGCATGTGGTATGTGCTTCTTTATTCTGTTAATGTGCTGCGTCATATTTATTGACCTGACTGTTTTCAAACATCATTGCATCATAGGGACAAACTCCACATGGTCACATAAATGACCCTGTTAATGTACTGCTGGATTTAGTTTTTTAGTATTTTCCTTAAATGGTATTTTGGTTATTCTATTTAAAAGGATTTTTGCATATATGTTTATGAGGGATATAGGCCTACAATTTTCTTGTAGTGTATTTGTCTGGCTTAGGTACCAGGGTAAAGTATGTCTTGTAAAATAAATTTGAAGTATTTTCTTCTGTCCAATTTTGAAAGAGTTTAAGAATTATTTCATTTAGTTTATACAGCTAATATTTAGGCTTTTTCTCGTGTGGTATCTTGTGGCAATGGAAATTTGGGTTACATTCTTTGAGGATTTAACTAATCTGTGGTGATGAAACATCACGCCTAAAAAAACCCAGTGCAAATAGAGGATGGCACCTGTATCACAAGATTGTTGAGAGGTAAATTCAAAGCCCGTACAAGAAAGCGTAGAACAGAGAAATGAGACGGCTGCATTTGGTCCATTAAAACTCCCTGATGAACTGTCTCACTGAATATGTCCAACAAAAGAGAAAGAACTTCCATCAACTGGCTTCAATGCAGGATTTATAATGGCCTCAAGCTGTGAAGATATGTATTTCATGGCTGTGGCATAGATGGATAGATAGGTACATACATAGACTCTCAAATTTAGGAGCAGAAAATACATTTATAGGGAATAAACTCCAAATATGACCTACAGTGAAACAAATAACAAAGAAGAATGAGACATAATGCATAACGTATCTATATTAATTTGAATAAAAACACTGAGGGACAACAATAGCACACAGTGATTATAGATAAAGATATATAGAAAAGAAAAAGGGCTTGGAAAGGCAAATCAGATTTATGACAATAAAGTCTCAAGGAACAGAGTAGCGAGACAGGTCACCCTGGTCCAAGGCTGGTCAGGGCAGTGAGAACTCACACTTAGCCCGGACTCCACTGAGCTCTGAGCCTGTCTGCCCTTGCCGACCTGGGCAGTCACTTCCTGCTCCTGGCCCTAAGTGCGTTGCTGGCCTGCTTGGATAGGGGATCCAGAAGGCAGGACAGGTTGTAGCTGCAGGACAGAGAGGAATCTGTGAGTCTATCGAGAGTCCCACCTCAAGTCTTCCTACCAGGGCCTGCCCAGCAGGCCGAGTCCTGGTTCCCCACCAGTCACCATGTCTGTGGATGACAGTGGAGCCATGGCTACAGGTTCTCTCAGCTGTCAAACAGGGAGAGCCTCCTGAGCCCTGGGCTTTCACACAAGTCCTGCCTGGCTCTCACCTTTCATTCTCATTGAGACACTCCATCGACTGAAACTGGACCTCAAGATTTTCCTCACATTGGAAATTATATTTCCTCACTGCCACTTGGAACAGCTGTTTATCTCTTGAAGAACTTTGATTTCCTGGGGCGGGAGGAACAGACGGGGTACTGAGGGCTTGAACTGGGGCCTTGTGCAAGGAGAGAAGAAGTAAGGTTTGGTCTGTGGAACTTTTTTGTTCATTGCACCCTCCTCCCTAAAATCCCACCTGAGCCCCAAGCTGTTCTTAGAGTTATGTTCAAACAGCCCCATGTCCATGTAGTTGTACTTGTTTACAGTCTCTCACACATACCCTCCATTGTGACACTTTTAGTCCTTCTGTGTGAACAAAACCCTCCCAATAAGGCACAGATGCAGAGGGTGGAGGTGTCTGACTTCTGGCTTCCTACCCTCTAGGAACTGCAGGACACAGCTGCTTACCTTGTTTATTTTCTCAAAGTTGATAAGATTCCCCTGAAAGACAGACAGCCAAACTGCATCAGATAGACTCTGAGATCACTGCTCTGTTGGAATATTGGTAGAGTTTACTGGGGTCAGAAGTGCTCAAAAAAGGATGAGGAACCAGATCAGACTTTGAGCTCTGGAGAAGAGGCACATTGCAGAAGAAGCTGAGGGACTTAAGTCCAAATGCCTGTTGATGACAGACAGGGAAACTGAGGCCTCAGAGAGGAAGGGAATACTGGCCATTTAGGTGCTTCCTGGTTTTGGACGCCACCCGAGGGGACACTAACTTAAGGGAAGACCAAGTCCAGCTCAGCCAAGACCTTCTGCAGTTTTGCAAGCAGGTTCTCAGCTTCACAATTTGAAAGCTGAGGATCTCCTAAGAGTGAGTTTGCCAAGTGCTGGGAGCCACAGGTTCAATACAGGGGCCCTCTCTTCCAAGCCCTAGGGTTCTGGTCCCAAACCTGCTGCCCTCAAGGTCACTCACGTGCACATAATCCCTCACTGCAGTGTCCCACATCACCGGGGCAGTGAGGAACATGCCAAGAAAGGAGATGGCACCCTGTGACGTCAGGTGGTACTGATGATCAATATCCATTCCTAGGGCTCACTCCAGGCCTGTGAGGACCCCTGAAATTTCATACACCTATTTCCCACCCCTTTCTCGGGGCCCCTACTAGGAGCCGCTGGGACACTAAACTACCTCCCTCTAATTCTCTCACTCCTGTATTGCTGGCTGGCTTCCTATGACACCAAACATCCCTAGTTACCTCCATGGTAATTTTTTTTGGTACTGGGGAATGAAACCAGGGCCTTTCCACTAAGGTACATCCCCAACACTTGTTTTCTTTTCCATTTTGTGACAGGGTCTTTCCAAATCACTACGTTGCCCAAGCTCCAGCTTGAATTTGTGATTCTTCTGCCTCAGCCTGCCAGAGTTCTGTGATTATAGGTATGTGCCACCATGCCAGGCTTCCATAGTAATAATTAACCTGTATCACACGATGGGGTGTCTATCCCCACCTCTAACCCATTACTGTTATGAGTGCAGCTCTTCCAGGGTCTTCCTCTGGCTCTCTAACTGAGGCATCTCCAGGAACATGGCAAAGGAGAGAAAGGCTGGAGGAGGAATGCACCCTGTCCTCTTGGTTTGGAAATCTCCAGCAGGAAGGAAGGGAGGCTCTCCTGTCTTCTGACTGCTGGAAACCTTTCTACCACGGGACATTCACCTTCTGCTGCTGACACTGCCTCAAATGGGCTTTCTGAGGGTTCTCCTCCAAGATGGCCTCCTTGGAGAGCCCCTCCTGCCAGAGCCAGGCAGGGTTATTGAAACTTTTCTCCTCTTACTCAGTTACAGCACTTTCCCCCTGAGCTTAGACCCTGCATGCCTGGCTCATGTCAGCTGAGAGAGTTCTGTTATCACCTGAACTGTATTCTGCTCACAGACTCAACCCCAGTTCCCATGCTCCCTTGGTAAGTCACCCTGAGCATGTGGCCTAGCAACACTGAACATGCTTCCACATCTCGACATACACCTGCCTCACGGCCTCTCCTGAGGACTCCATTTTATATATTTATCATTGTTATTGTCATCATCCCTCTGAGGAAGATCCAAGAACAAGCACCCCAACTTTCTGAAAGTGTTAGGATGAGAAAGAGGTGAAGTTGGAAGAGGTGATGAGCCAGGTGTGGGTTTTTTTTCTCATTTAAACCTTAAAACATTCCAGGTGTATCTTCTGGAATCATAGGAAGGTGGCTCTATTTGTCCTTGGTTAGAATGGAAGCTTGGGGGCACCGAGGCTCTGGTTATGGGATGTCGCTGGGCTCTCCAGGAAGGGTGGATGAGCTGGCAGAATTAGCGGTCTCTGGCTGCCATGCTCATCTTTCCTGCTGGTATGTAGCTCCCTCATCCCATTGGGTGGGTGTGGTAAAGAATCTTTGTTCCAGCGATTTAGCCCCACAATTTATTTTTAGGAAATCAGGACCTGTTTCTCTTCAGTCTTCACTAAACGCTGACAGAAGGGGACACTGACTATAACAGAGAAATCCTGTTGGAGCAGGTGGTCAAGGGGAAGCTCAGTTCTCAGGTCCAAGTGGGTGCACTTGGGGCTGATTGATGGGAGTGCCGTCATTCCCACTCTCTGCCCCTTTCCACACGCTGATGGGCCTTTAGATCCCTACTTCATTGACCAGTTGGCAGCAACATTATCTCCAGATGGATATTAGCAGTAACTTGAGGACTGTATTCAATAGTGGATCCTAACTGATCAGATCTCAGATTCCACTTCCCAGGGAATTCCCTGCCTTGTCATTCAGACTTGACACCTTGGGAGACCACATTCTAAATGGCAGAGCAGAGGCTTTGTCAGAACTCCCTCAGGGGATTCATGGGAGGAGGTGAATTGTTGGGCCTGGTCTCCAATCTAGCTGTGGGGTAGAGAGTCCAGGAGGGCTGGGACAGCAGCAGCTTCTCAGGCATGCTGTCTGAGACACTCAGCCTTCTGTCACTGTGGATGGGCAGGGAAGGGTCTTTTGACACTCATGGGGAGCTCTGAGGATGAGACAGTGGTCAGGGGTGGTGCCAGGGTATGGGGTGAAAGCAGTTAAGATTTTTACTTCCAGCCGGTAGGAGGAGCTGGCTTCTCTAGCAGGGCTCTTGGAAATTCACTGACTCCTCTCTGACCTCAATTCCTCATCTAGAGAGAGGAAAGATGAATGCTTTGTGCAAGGTAGCACAGTGTGACACTGTCTGCGGCACACAACTTTTTGAATATTTTGAAACTTTTCCTGTTTGAGAGGAGAAACAGCAAGGAGGAACTGAAGAATAATGGGAGTTGTGTGAGTTCAAATTCCTTGCATTTGAGAACCCAAAGGACACAAGTTGCCTGGATGAGCGTTTCTAACTAGATTAATATAAAACCTCTGGGAGCCACAGGACTGGCCTGGGAGCTACCATTTGATCATCTGGGTCCCCTCCCCATTGAAACTCAGCAGCTGTTTGGCCAGTTAAGCTTTTGGCTGGACACAGAGTTCTACTGGTCTCCAGTGATTACTTGAAAGTCTCTTTGCCCACAACTGTCTGGCAGTTAAGTAACCTTAGTCCTGAGTCAGAAACCCTGGCCTAAGTTCATAGGGAGGCTTAGGGATCCCACCTAGAAAGCAACTGCTACCTTCCCAGGATCATGTAGGGGGCAGAGCCTGTCCTACTTACTTAATACACCCCTAGACTTACCTATGGGTGTATCTTCCTTAATTAAGGATATCATAATACTCAAGTAAAATGCTCCCAAGATATTACTAATGGCATAGCTTCCCATTACTAGGAAGCATTCTACAGCCAGGCGTGGTGGTGCATACGTGTAATCCCAGGACTCGAGAGGCCAAGGCAGGAGAAGGATTGTGAGTTTGAGACCAACCTGGGCTACATAGTGACTTGAAGGCCAGACTGAACTGCATAGGCAGACCCTGTCTCAAAAAAACAAAAAACAAACCAAACGAAAAACAGACATTCTGTAAAACAAGTGGGACTGCATTTATATCCATGGGTTTTTTTTGTACCGGGGAAAGAACTCAGAACCTTGTACTTGCGAGGCAGGTGCAGTGCCACTGAGCTACATCCCCAGTCCTACATCCATTATTTTTGCTAATCTATTGCAGTAAAGGGCCTTTCTCTTGTGACTTATTCATCTTTCACCGTTGCTAAACCTCATCTGATTGCTATTTCATTCATGTACCCCTCGGATGTACTGCTGCTGAATGAAAATGTGAAAGGAAAGAACAAGATTCTGTTCCTATAACATCACCTGGAGCTTTCATTAAAAATTAGAACACACACAAAAAGAAAACAATTGGAACACTTGGGGCTGGGGATTTAGCTCAGTGGAGGCATGCCTGCCTCAAAAGCACAAGGTCCTGAGTTTGATCCCCGGTACAGGAAAAACAAAAATTAGAACACTGGTTCTAATATGATATTATATGAAATACCAATTGGATAGGCCCTGGTATCAACTTAAAAGCATCTCCTCCAACACAGGAATATTTTCTAAAACTTTCTTGTCTTTTTTTTTTTTTGTACCGGGGGATCAAACTCAGGACCTTGTGCTTTTGAGGCAGGCATGCCACTTCTGAGGTAGATCCTGGCCTCCTAAAACTTTCTTAATTGTTAGTAATTCAGCTGCCACCTGAATATGCCACAAAAAAGAACTTTTTTGTTCATGTTGTACATTTTTCTGTACATATTTTAATGCTTTAATGTATATTTTATACATTATATAATGTATGCATGATACATTTTATATTACTAGCTTTACATTATTATTATATTATTATATTATCTGCTTTACATTTAAACCTCAAACATTTCCCAGGTCTGCATGGCTTTTCTCTCTCTATCTTTCTTTCATTTAACAGGTCTCAACATTTGACACTATCATCGGTTGGAGATTAGACACATGTGCCTTTGAACTTGGGCTCTCTCACTTATCTAGGTATCTTAATATCTCTCAGCTTCAGTTGCTCTTCTGTAAAGTGGGGGTAATAATAACTACAGGGTCATTATATTAAGTGATAATACACATACACCTGAATTTCAACCTCTTTCCTTTTCTTAGAGATCGAGTATCCAGAAGGACCCTGTCCCTGATCCCTAGGATCTCAGGGTTCACCGAAGCAGGCAGACAGTAAGTACTGATCCATACAAGGTTGTCTCACTAGAGCTATACACAGTATAGGCCCATATGTGTCTATGAGTGTGCGCGTGTGTGTGATGCTTCATCAGACTTTTTCTAATTATCTAAACATAATCATAACACTTCAAAAATTCTACACACATATATATAATAAATCCCAGAAACTACAGATAATCAAAAAGAAAAGAAAATCATGTTCCATCCTAAGCACCATTGATATATTGTGGTATTGAATTTCAGACTTTCTTTTGTTAGTGTGTGCTACATTTATATGAGTGTGTTACACTTTATATTATACATTTGTAAGTAAAGAGGATCACATTGAATATTGCATTTTGTGATCTTTTAGTTTCCTTCACTAATGGACTGAATTGCTTTCCCTTTAGTAATTTCATTCAGTATTTGTGTATGCAGCTTCTCCTTATCTCATGTTCTTGTCAAGTTAAAAAAAAAAAACTAATTCTATAGAATTCTGTTAATTCTATAAAGACCCAAGCATATGGGGTCATCCAGGTGATCATATTCTTAAATATTGTTCTCAGGGACTTGAATTGTGGAATTAACCCCTTACTCTTTCTTTTTCTTTCTTTTTTTGGTACCAGGGATCAAACTAGGGACCAACCCTTACTCTTCATGTAGAAATAATACTGAAATCTTTCTGAGGATGCTTTCTTTTTCACTCATCACACGCAAAATTCAATGAAATAAAAAATATAAAATGTCTTACATATAAAAAGATAAAATTATTTTAGTCAGTTACCACAAATATATAATTTTAATGTGATTCTATTAAAAATTCAATAGATTTAATTTTTCTCTGGGGGCAGAGATGTTAATTCTTGTCTTACTCTGTTTTCTTTTATTACTACAGAATACTACAGACTGGAAATTTGTAATAACTAAACATTTGTTCAGACCAGGGTTCTGGAAGTCCAAGATCAAGGATTCTCAGCTGGTGAAGGTCATACCTCAGCTCTTGCCTATGGGTCACTACAGAGTCCTAAGGTGGAGCAGAGAAGATAGAAGTGCATGCAGAGACTGAGCCAAACTGGCTTTTTAGAGAGACCCACTCTCCTCATGACCCATAAACCCACTGATCTATGACTGTAAACCATTCATGACCTAATCACCTCCCAGAGTTTCACCGACACTACCTATTGAATATTTCACAAAGGGGATTAAATTTCAATATTAGTTTTGATGTGAAAATTAAAACCATAGCAGTTCATTTATAAAAAATAGAACAGCAGATGTAACTAGTGAAATGCTGAATGTTAACATGCTCTGGCTACCTCTAAAATATATTAAAAAATTATAAGCCTTCCAAAATTAAAAGATTATGCTAGTGTTGCTGGTACACAATTAGATAAACTAATGTAAAAGAAAACTGAACCCCAGAAATTGACCCATATCAAAAAAAATAAATGAATTATGGTGAATTGTATACTTTATTACATTGTCTATAAAGCAGTGAGTAAAATCATAAAGCTGTGACTTAAGATGGTGTTTTAAGAGAAACTGATTTAGGAAATTGCTATCAACTAGGAAAAAGTTAAAACAATTTGTAATGCTGTTATATAACTGGATAAAAAGTACTGGGAGATCTAAATGTTAGAAACAAAGTCACGATATTTGTAGGAAAAAATCCACTAAGGAAACATCAACTATGACTCAAAATGCAGAATTTAAAAATCAGACACCTAAGGCCAGATATGGTAGTGCACACCTGTAATCCCAGGACTTGGGAGGCTGAAGCAGAACTGCCTCAAGTTCGAGGCCACCCTGGACTACATAGCAAGTCCAAGGCCAGCCTGAATTACAGACTGAGACCCTGTCTCAAAAAATAAATAAATAAAAATTAGACATATAAAATTAAAAATTTAGTTTTTTGTAAACCCCCTCTCCCCCTCCCCCTCCCCCTCTCCTTCTCCTTCTTCTTTTTTTTTGTGGAACCAGGGATCGAACTTAGGACCAGGCAGGCGCGGTACCACTGTGCTAAATTCCCAGCCCTAAAAATTGTTGTATAGGAAAAACAGCAAAGTACAAAGACACACTAGGAAAACTACCTGTATCACAGAAATGGCACATGTTCCCAATGTATGGATAAACTCCTAAAAATAAAGAAACCTGAATTTCGGACCGATAGCAGATCTGAGAGAGGACTGGTCGTGCACACCCTGGTGGACACCTGTGTTCAGGTCCTGGGCCGAGGATTCTGGGTTTCCGGTCCATTACAACGCAGATGACTCTGCCTGTCACAGCTCTTGGGGAGCACGCGGAAGATTCCGTGTATCATAGCCCTGGTTTGAGGATGGAGGGGACATGGAGAATCCTGGGCAGCATAGTCCTTGGCGAAATACACTGAGAGGTCGGGGTACCCGAGCCTTTAAAGATGCCGCAGTGAAGTCTTGGATATAGTAGTCTTCCCGGGCAAGCACGGCAAGGATTCTGGGTAATGTAGTCTTTGGTAACGGGAACAAATGGGATTCTAGGCATCAAAACCAGGCCGCCACAGGGAGGCTTTGGAGTAGTATAGTTATTGGAGGAGAACGCTGAGGACTCTGGGTATGGTAGTCATTCCTCAGGCAACGTGGGAGGGATTTTGGGTATTGCAGTCTGTGGCCAAGTCGAAGATTCTGCATATTGTAGCTTTTGAGAAGATTGTGGCAGTCTTTAGGCTACCATAGTCCTTGGGAAACATGCTCAAAATTCAGGGTACCATAAACAACAGAGTAGGATGGTGTAAATTCCAGGTATTGTCGTTTTAGCGGTGGGCATGCCAGTGACTCTGGGTAATATCCCTGTTGGATCAAATATGGCGAAGATTTTGAGCCTTGCAGGCATGTGTCTGCGCGGTGGATTCTGGGTATGGTAGTCCAAGGGAGTATTGCTCCATGGATTCTGGGTATCGTAGTCCTGTGACTGCAAAAGAATTCTGGTTATGGTAGTCTATGGGGAAATTATGGAGAACTGTGGTTATTAGTCCTACAGCCCTGCAAAGGATTCTAGGTACAGTAGTCCAGGAGGAAATCATGGGGAAGAATCTCGGTACCATAGTTCATGGGAAAATTACTCTGAGTATTCTGGGTCTTGACGCCTGTGCTGGATTCTGTATAGGGTAGTCCATTGAATAATTGATGATTCTGACTCTCTGGAGGATTCTTTCTATGGTAGTCCAGAAGAAAATCATGCCAAAGATCGTGGGTATCATAATTCTGTGACCGCAGTAGAATTATGTTTGTTATATCTATGGGGAAATTACTCCACAGACTCTAGGTAGGTACTCCTGAGGCTCTGAGCAGTATTCTAGGTATGGTAGCACAGGAGGAAATCATGCCAAGGGCTCTGGGTACGTTGTCCTGTGCACTCACAGAGGATATTGGGTATTGAAGGCCATGGGAAAATTAATTATGTCAAGAATTCTGGGTACTGTAGTCCTCAGCCAGGGAGGACTGGATTCCCCAGGTCAGTGCTGAGCGAATATTTCTTCTGATGTCACCAACCCGGCCTCTGTTCCTGGTGAGCTGTGCTTCTGGCCTTGCTGTGTGCTCTTCCAGTCCTGGAAGGAGGACTGGAGTATCTGGTTCAGGAATAGTGGAAAGGCAGGCAAGGTTCTGTGCAAATACTGAACAATAGATGCTTGAGATGCTCTGGAGGGTGCAGGAGGCGCTAGCTCTGACCTGCTCCTCTCTGTGAGCGGGCGAGGCTGGAGCTGCACGGGCTGGGTCTGAGCCCCCTGGGTCCTTAGTGTGAGGGCTGGGGTGTGCGCTTGACTCCATGGGCTGTGTAGACGCTGTGCCAGCAGCAGCTTCATGGGGTGGATATGGAGCAGGCTCAGCAACCCTGCAACTTTGCAATACTTTGAGTCAAAAATATGTTAAGATTCTTTGAAATATCATGAGTGGTAGACTGTATCTCTTACAAATGGAATAAATCAGACACACAAGCTTAAACATCACATTGTGGTTTTTTTTTTTAAACATAAGAAACCCAGAATAAAAAGAAAGAGCAAAATAAAAGCTATTGTAGATAACAGGAAATAGGGAGATAGGTCGTTCATTCTCAAAGGGGAAGGGGATTGGGCTGGGGAGAAGTAATTGAGCTGAGGTATTGTTCAGTGGTGCAGCACTTGAACAGCATGTGCGAGGTCCTGGTTACAATCCCAGGCACCACAAAAAAGTCAACAGAAAACCATTTAAAAAAAAAGAAAGAAAATCATAGATTGGGGCCAGGTATGTAGCTTAGAGGCGCTGTGCCTGCCTGGCAAGAGCAAGATGCTGAGTTCGATTCCTGGTACAAAAAAAAAAATCATGGATCAACTGGAAAAGAGATTAAGATGGAGGGAGGTGGGAGCAAGGGCATCAAGCGTGGGGAGATTTTCCTGATGGGCTGTGTTTTCTGCACAGTAAGGGGCAGTGCTGCTAGGAGCATTTAGGATATTCTTGGATCCACTGGTAGAAAGCAACTGGAAGCTTGTCCTAGACCTGCTGATGTTCCTCTTTCTTTGAGTAATATTAATCTGTCTCCTTTTGTTATAATAAACCATGTCTGTGAATGTAATAAAAAATTCTTCCCTTCGATCCCCAGTACCAAAAAAAAAAAACTTCCTAAATATTGGAAGGAAATTACACTTTATCAGTAGTATGCTTTTATAGTTTTTTTCTCTCTCTCTTTCTTTCTTTTCTCTCTTTCTCTCTTTCTATTTTTGGTTGTTACTATTGCCCTCTCTCCCTCTCCTTCTCTCTCTCTCCCACCACACCTGGCTTAGGCATTAGCATATAAGAAGAAAATCAAGAGTATTCCTAAAAGATTTTGCTTTGTATATTTCAAAGATAGGATATTAACTGTATACTATAAGAGGTTGAGTCCTAGTTCTTAACCAAGTAACCAACGACTAACCTAGCTTCTCCAGCTGATGAATGACAGCAATAATAGTGGAAGAGGGACAGTACTGGGCTTTAGCTAAGGACTGTAAGATATAATGCCTGCTTGGAAAGCACTCATGTCTGACAGGTAATAAATACTCAGTAAATATTGGATATGTCATATTTTTGGAGGCAGTAACCTTATATCAATAATTTTTAAAAACTTTTCTCTGGCTAAAACTGGACTTAAATTTTAGGGCTTTGTTTGTTGTTATTCTTTTAGTTTGGTTTGCTTTTTGTTTTTGTTTTTTTGCAGTGTTAGGGATGAAACCTAGGGCCCTGCACATGCCAGGCAAGTGCTTTACAACTGAGGTACACCCTCAGCTTCAGCCTTGAGTTTTATTTAATCAGCCTCTAAATATTGCCATATCAGCTTCATGTTCTTAATGAATGTTTGTGTGATATAGCTCTTATTTTTAATCTTGTCATTTGTTTAAAGTTATATCTTTTAAACAGTACATAACTGGATTTTAGTTATTAGCGAAGTCTGAAAGTAACTTTTTCCTGAGACAGGAATTTAACTGACTTATATTTAATGTGATGATTGTCATGTTTAATGTACTTTTGCACTTCATTTTACATTTAATGTATGTTTCCTATTTCTCATGTTTATTCTTGTGTATTGATTGAACCAGGTCTTTTTACTCCTGTTGTCAATTTGCTCCCTCTTTTTTCAGAGTGTTCATTTGAAAAAGTAGCAGGTCTGATCAAAATGATTATTACTTAGCATTGTTTCCTGCTTATAAGTTATATCCTTTATGAGTTGTAATCACCACATCCAATGAATGTTTAAATTTTAAAACAACAACTACAGTAAAATACACATTGCAAGTAATTCCGTGCAGAATACTCTGTCTCACTTCAAACACACTTATGCCATCATTCTTAGCACTTTGTAAAGCAGCTCTGGAAATCTTCTCTCATGTTTTTAGTTGTGCTGTCATGGCTGCCTCAATGTTGTGAATCAATTCAAAATGTTTACCTCGCATGGTCATTTTGAGAGAAGGATGCAGGTTGAAGGAACCTGAGATGACTCAATGCCCTGTCAGTCATTCCTGTATGTATGTTCTTATAGTTCCTCTGGTGGAAAACAGCCACAATAAGTTTGCCCCTAGAATTCATCCAATATATCAGTGTATTCACTGTAACACAGTTTCAAATAAACAGCTGAAATAGAGGAATGTGATTGAGGCTCAAGAAGATTAAAACTCAGGGCAGTTGCACTTTTTTGAAAGGGGAGGAACATATATGATGTGTAGGATTTGACTAGAGGAAAAAGAGATCGTTCTAAAGAGATTGTTCTAAAAGGTGAACAGAAAATGTAAACTTCCTATGCACAGAGCATCTTGTGATAATATTCAACTGGAATAGTGAGGAAATCACCAATACACAGGAAAAACTGGACAATTCACATTTGATTAACTTTTTCCTATACATTTTGTCATATGGAAATAAGTTTTGTGGCAACTTTGTTTTTCAATAAGTAATAATTCTTATATATTTTAAATCGATACACAGAATTTCTTTTTCTTCTTCATTGATAAGCTCATAAGGAAAGCAAGGACTCTCCTGGTTTGTATTAACAAATGAGTTAGGTATATTGATGTCATATAACTCATCAACATTGATAAAGCAGATGAATTAACTGTAGTGGGGAATAGTCTTAAATCCAGTGTCATGAAGCTGAGATGGATCTTGAACCTGATCAGGAAGGGCCATACCATCCCCTAGGACCCCCTTGGGCTGCAGACCTCTTTGTTGCCTCCAGCTGCTTAGAACAGCTCTAAAAGGAGTGTTGACAGCCACAAGCTGCAGAGAGAAGGAAAGTAGGTGACAAACGCGTAAGTTGTATTGGAAGTTTTGTCCTTTCCATGGTTTTTACTGGTTACTATGAGCTTTTCCCTGGAAAGTGGTTTTGATATGCAAAGAGTTCCTGGAGTCAAACTGAAATACATTTATATGAAGAAAATGTGAAAAGTAATTACAGAGAAAACTCATTTATATACTCTTCTAAAGAAAAGGTTGATGCGTTTGGAATTTTACTTTTCTCAGACATGTACTATTAATTTCATTAGGTTCTTAGTGTAGGCACAAAATACCCAACATACACAATTAAACAATAAAAGTTTTATTTTTGCTCATGGTTTCAGAGTTTGAAGTTGGTTGGTATAGGAGTCCAAATGAGGAATATCATAGTGGAAAGAAAATGAAGAAAGGTAACTACTATATGAGAAGCAAGAAGTACAGAGCAAAACTGCTACCAGAGAAGGGGGAGAGAGAAGATATGGTCCATACTGTAACACCTCCATGACTCAACCCAACACATCAGAACTGTACTTTACTAATATCCTACCCACCTCTCATGCCAAACAACATACTAATCAAGAGTACCACAAGACTTCAGGTAATATTTTCCTTATAGGAATATTAATGTGTTAAAAGATGGAGAGTTTCAGCTTGTGAGCAGGAACTACAGGACACAGGGAGCTTACAATGTGGAGTCCTTAGGTTTCCCTTCCTCAACACCCGAAAGTGGATTTAGTAACTGTAATCTTTTTTGGCATATATTTATTTTCTTAGCATAAATTGAGAAATACAATGTGAGAAAGTTTTGTCCATGAAGCCCCTTACCTTACTGGATATTTTTAACTTCTCACAACATCAGACCCTCCCTCCATTCCATTGTGTCCTGGCCTTTCCTGGACTCGGGGCATTCTCTCACAGTGATTTTTCTATGGTATATTAACTCTGGAACTGTCTTAGTAGCTGGGAGTGGTGGTGCACGCTTGTACACCCAGCACTAAGTAGGCTAATGCAGGAGAGTAACAGAGAGCTCAAGGCCACCCTGGGCTTTATGGTGAGTTCAAGAACAGACTAAATTATAGGTGACATTCTGTGAAAAAAAAAAAAACCAAAAAACAAAAAACAAAAAACAGCAGTGGCCACTCTGGAAAGTCAGAAGTAAACTCTGTTTAAATACAGTCTAGGAGCCAGGGATTTAGCTCAGTGGTTCCGAAGCCAGCCTCGAAAGCGCAAGGTCATGAGTTCGATCCCTGGTACCAATAAAATAAAATAAGTACATACATACATACATACATACATACATACATACAGTCTAGGACAAGCTGCATCCTGGGAGAGCAACTGGTTTAGCAGTCTCTGAGTTCCAATCTACCATTCCAGTTCGATTTACGCTAGTCCGGATTTGTTTCTGTTTTCACTGTTTCCGCTGTCACGCTCGGAGGGCGGGCACCGGAGCAGGAGCCAATCTGTGTTGAAGACGCCAAGGAACTGTCCAATTAGGATTGCCCGGGGCGGCGCCTCTGTTTCCTGCCCGGAAAGCCAGATGCTGAGCGCCTCGCTGAGCGCCACCTCACTGGGCTAGACCACCTTGCTTTAGGATTTCTACTGGCGGCAGCCTGCATCGACAGCACCCTGGAAGACCCTCCAGCCACGCAATGGTGATGATGTGGATGGGTGCCCTGCAGTGGGACGGAAGGGGATGCGATGTGGGAGGTCAACCCGGAAGGGAAGGGGTAGGAACCTACAATGGCGGACCGGAGTCTCGTGCCTGCCTGCCCCGGAGTCTGACTTCTTCCTGGTCGCTTGTCCTGTGTACTCTCTGTCCCTCCTGCCATGGCTAAGGCTGGCCCATCTTGGGTACCAAGCACCACGTCTCCCGAGCCACCCCGCCAGCTAGAGTGCAGTCTCGGGGATCCCGGCTCACAGCGGCACCTCCGCCTGTGTGCGGAGAGGGAATTGTGGGGAGACCCGGATTCAAGTGAGGGCTCGAGGTAGAGGAGCTGCGGGGTGCCGGTGCCCTGGTCGCATCCCTCCTACTGGCGGACCTGGTGGATCTCAGTTTTGTAAATGTCGGCGGTACAGGGTCTTAAACTCACGACTTAGCTCCTCAGGCCAATGCTCCGTCACGAGGAGAGTAAATTCCTAAATTTCCAATACGTCCCCACATTGCTACACTCAATGATAGGTGATGACAAATGCCGTGAGAATCCAGTCAGGTTTCGCACTCTTTGTGATGTGACTCAGTGGAGGAGCGCTTTCCATACGTGCAGTCAACTCCTGTGTGAAATACACAGAAGTGAGGAAAAATGTACCATCTTAATTGTGTAGGTGTCGCCTCTTTAACAAATAGAACATGTAAGTGAGGACTTCCCGTAGAGGTTAGAATGCTGAGAAAAATGGAGATGTTGTAAATGTATTAGCAGAGTCAAGAGAAAGTGTTCCTGCTAAGGACTACTTCCAGAAGGGGCAACCTGTTAAACACACTGTGTGGAACTCACTGAACTTGAGCATCCATGTGGCCATGTGATTTGGTAGGAGGGGAAAGGACAGGGTGGTCATCTCATGTAGCTGCTGTAGCCCTTGGACTGTTTGTAGACATTGTTTTAAAAATTGAAATTCTGCTTGAGATGAACTTTAGGAGTCTGCACTAGGAGTAAAGCACGAAATATGAGGTCTACAGGCATAAGAATGCCTAGGAATAAAGGTTTTTTTCTGTAGGGAGAAGAGAGTAAGTGGGAGAGGAGGGGATAGTGAGGATGGCAAAATCCACCTGTAGAACAGTGAAGGCATTACCCCAAAGTCAGATTTTTCTTTGTGTGACATAAAGGAATTGTGCCCTGGCTCAATCTGAGAGTGGATCAAAGATCAGAGGCCTTAGGGAAGGAGAGAAACTTAGTAAAAGTTAAATAAATATGTCTTCTGTTACTACTGATCAGTTAACCTAATCATTTTTGAGGAAAAATTGAAAATTAGGAATGTGGCCTTTTTGTAGGCTTAAAAATGATTGGATATGATCATGTAAGTGTGATGGGAAGGGATTTCTTCAGGATACAAAAAGCTGGAAGGTGTGGTTGATGTTTTTATTGCACAGAGGATTAAATTCAGGACTTTTGCTCTGAGTTACATTCCCCAGACTTTTGTTTTTTTAGTACCGGGGATCTTGCTCTTTTGAGGCAGGTGCAGTGCCACTGAGCTAAATCCCCGGCCCTGTTTTAAAATGTGAGATCAAGTCTCACTAAATTGGCCAAGCTGCAGTGAACTTCTGATCTTGTTTTAGCCTCCTGGAGTTTTGAGATGGCAGGCATGTGCCATCATGCCTAGCTAAGATGAGGCTTCTATAACTACCACTATTAAGTAGGATTACAATGCTGGATTAAACGAAACTTCAGTGATGCGTGTTTATGCCCAACTCATGTAGCACCTTGGGACTTGGAGACATGAGGATTGTAATACTGAAGCCAACCTGGACAGTGGAGCAATACCCAGATCAACATAAAGTAAAAATACTGGGAGTGTGTCTCGAATCTAAAGTAACTTGTGTAACATGCACAAGGCCCTGAATTCAATCTCTAGTACCGAAGAATAAGAGAAACTAATTAGTATTCAGTGGAAAATTTACTTTGGTTTTTGAATTTTATTCTATTTGCACACTGGTGGTTTATGGTACAGTACTTGCTCGCGATGCTGGGCATCATCAGCGAGTTACTGCTCTGTCAGTGACAGGACATCAAATGAAAACAGCAAAAGTACTCGTCCAGATAATATGAAACTTATCAGGTAGTTTCCTATGTTGAGCACTGTATTAATTAAATTCTCCTGAAGAGTAACCTGGGACACGTTATGAGTAGTAATTGGATAAAGGAGTATTGCTCTGGATTTTGTTTTCTCTTTTTTGCTTTGGTTTGGTTTGGTTTCATTTGTTTGGTTGGTTATCTGTCTATCCAGCTATCTATCTGTTTATTTTGCATTATAGAGAGGTACACCACTCCATTGATACTGTCCAGCTTGCTTTATCTGGACAAGAGAATAGGATAGAAATTTTCAATAAACAGACACAGGTCTGAGCAGTTTAACTGCAAGACACCAAGCATGTACAGTGCTAAAGAGAAAACACTTCCTTTCCTAATACTAATTTATACTGACTCTGGGAACCAATCTAGCTGCCTTAACCTTGGAAAAAATATTTGACTTTCCTCTCTGCCCTTTCATGTTTTCACACTTCCTCTTCCTTGTCCTTAATGGGCTGAAGTCATGTCTGTCTAGCACTGTCACATCCAAGTCTTGGGGCTGTTTTTCCTTTGCAGTGACTTACATCTCTCTAGGGAAAGAAATGATCGTGAGCCTTTGGTCTGTTCCATATGTGCTGGACCTGCAATCTCTGAAATTCCCCCGAGTTCTCCTGAATTCCCCACACTCTGTGGACAACCCCCTCATGTTGGTGTTTGGAGAAGCCCTTGGAGATGGTCTATGGAAAAGCTGAGATCTATAGCACAGAGCTTTAGTTCAAGCCACCCCTGAGTCTGGCCTCTGCACACCCCATGTGTGTCATCATAGCACACCCAGCAGTGGATCCTTTCCTAGTTTTCACTCTGGTGGCATCAGAAAGGCAGCCTAAAGAGGAGGACCAAAAGAAAGAGAGTGTTGACGTATAGGCTGGGAGTTATTTGGGTAGAATCACTCAGCTTGGGTTTGGGGTGCAGAGGTAGACAGGTGGCAGCTCTTGGGATCATTCTTGCCCTCTTAGGGTCCCATGTCATTCAGGAGCTTATGTGTCCACTGAATCTTCTAAGTCATAGAATTTCAACCACTTGTGATTTCATACTTCAGAAAACATGTGGATGTAATGTAACACCTTATATTGCCTTCACTGCAGTTGTGAGAAAGTAGGCTTTTCAAGTTCTGTCAATGATGTAAGTGTCACAGGAAACATTCTTTCTTACTGCCATAGAAACAGATTTGAGAAAATGCCAGAGATGCTCACATCTCCTTTTTTTTGGGTACTGGGGATCAAACTCGGGACCTTGTGCTTGCGAGGCAGGCATCGGAACCACTGAGCTAAATCCCTGGCCCCACATCTCCTTTTTTTAAATGTCTTTATTTGTCTCTTTTCTGTGTAAGCCCTTCTATAAATTATCTGCTTGTATTATGTGTTGATATTTGCGATGAAGATACTTTTTAATTAAATCTTCTTATCCATGTATTTATTTGTTACGGAGAATGAAAATACTTTCTGTGATTTTTCATTCGCACATTAATTTGATCAAGGATTTTCTTAGCTGAACAGAAATCCTAACTCTTAACTCTTTTTTCTTTTCAACATCACCTTAACATTTGAGGCTTTACAAATTTATATCTGGAGTTTTCTCTAATCCTAGATCAGGAAGTCATTTTTAATACTTTCTTCTATATTTCACATTTTTATATGTAGTATTTTGTCATATATTTGCCTAAAGTGCATCTTTGAATGTTTGTGATACAAAAATTTCTCATTTTTCATTGTGACTTTTGCTGTTAGCCTTATCTTGTTCATCTTTGTTCATTTCTTAGAGAAGAGAAAATAAGATGTCTAGGGCTGGGAATTTAGCTCGGTGGTTCTGGCACCTGCCTCACAAGCACAAGGTCCCAAGTTGGTCCTGAGTTCAATCCCCAATAACAAAAAAAAAAAAAAGAAAAGAAGATGTCTGGAGTGAACACCAATAATACAAATTGAAAATAGATGTGAAGTGATATCTTTCAAAGACTAGTTAAGGAACAAATACTATCAAAATAAATATTTTATACAACAACCCAATTCAAATATGTTACTTAGAACATGCGTACTATGAAAAGCTTAGTCATCCATGTCTGGTTGCAATGGCACCAAATGCATGTATTTTCTTGTAGTCAATGTTAGAAAAACTCAATTAGTTACTAAACTCTGGCTTAAGTCTCATTTTACTCTATTACCATAGTGAATGCTAAAAACATTATTATTAAAGAGATGAGGAAAGAGACAAGAGTAATGCACAAAAAATTCCCCATTAACATAGAATTATTAAGAAACAGTTACCTGTCACTTAGATTCATATGCTCAGATTTCTTTGCTTGCCACTGACCAAATCAGAGGAGGCCAAATATTTGGGTAAAAAAGATTTATTCAAATCTAACTCCTAGGAGATGGAGGGATCTATTTGCCTGAAATCGCCACCTCTCCATTTACAAGTGGACAGGGGTCTTCTACAGTAAGGAACAGAGAGAATGGAAAACATGGAGAGATAATGCAAATCTCCACATTTGCTTTGCCACTTTTAGCCATCTTTAGCTTATTGTTCCCTTTGTTGTGGAAAGGAAACTGGGCTCTAGGCTTCCTCCTGTCAGCATCTGAATATTTTGTTTGTTTATCTGGGCTGAGGAGAGGTAGGGGAAGCTGTTTATGACCTTGGCCTCAGGAATCCCCTTGTCCTAAAGGAAAAAAAAACCCACTAATTTTTAAACTTTTATATTTCAGTGCCAGTTACAATTTCTTTCTTGCTTATTTCAGCCCTCAATCTTGAGTTCCTTGAGGTGCCACATCATCTATCTGCCTGGCTGCCTTATGTCAGGTTTGCATGTTGATTTCATGAAAGGTAGCTGGAGCATAAACAAAAGGAAGCCTGATGCTTGAGCTTGAAAAAGCATCTCACTAAAAATTGTGAAGTTGAATATAGAAGAAAGCCAAAGTCAGGAGATTTATAATCATTCTTCCTGCTATAAGGAGATTTTGGTTTTAGACAGTCATGCATAAGAACACTCTTAAAAACCTCTGCAGCTCTACTCATTTTAGTAGTGTTGATACATGGGTGGCACTTTGATGCTTGCAACTTTCCCCTTAGGTCTCTGAATGTATTTTCTTCTTTTTCTGAAGGGATTGGCAGTTAACCTTGTCCCCTGGTACCAAGATAGTTTTCCCAGGTAATAGTCAATTAGAATGAGTCCCAGTTAAAATGTAACACATAATTGGAGTCAGTGTCTTAAAACACTTGTTGCCAAATATGTACAGTAAAGGAGATTTAGAAAGAGTGGCTCTTAGTCTAATTTATCTATTGTCCCTTGTTGAGTTTAATCCTGTCTTATTTTATAGCCAGCACCTTAAAACATTAGAAATTTGACAAATAGTTACAAAGTTATATGTAAACATCGAATGAGCCAGCCAGGCATGGTGGCACATGCGTATAATTCCAGTACCAGAGAGGCTGAGGCATGAGGATCCCACAAGTTCAGGACCAGCCTGGACCAAATAGTGAGTTTGACACCGTCCTGTGTCAGAAAACCTAAATAAATAAATAAATAAATAAGTCAAACAAAGCAATAAGAGCACAACAAATGCAGTCTCTACAGTATCCTCAGGGTAAAAAACATGGAGACCAAGTCAATTAAATAAAGCCAATATTTCTGTGAAGCAAAATTCGTTTTATCAGAAAAGTATATTAAGCCAATATCTAAGAATCCCCTCTTGTAAACTGATGCGAGTCACCATTTAGGAAAAATCACACAAATTACTAATGCTAAGACCATGAATTTTGGTTTAGTAACTCTTTAGGATTTTTACGTACACTTACAGAACTGTAAATGATTTTGAATACAGTGTTAAAAATTTTGTCTATTTTGTCAAATAAGAGCATACAGTTTTGAACAAGGTTTTCTTGTTAACCAAGAGGTGTTTGACTTTCGTCACTTATATGACTATAAGAAAACCAGAATAAATTAGCAAAACAATTTAGTGCCTTTTACAGCATAATAAGACAACAATCATGATGAACTGTATTATACCAGGACAATTACATATTTTAAAATAAGGAAAATCACAGAAGAGTAGTTTGGGCAGCCAGAATTGTAAAACAAAACTTTAAGCAGATATCTAAGTATATATGAACTTCCTAAGACTTAATTTTTTTAAACATTTAATTATGCCAAGACAGGAAAGCACAAATTATTTTGACAAATTTAAAAATCTATTTTTAAAAGTTCTGTTGCAAACTGTATTAAGAACCAATCAAGGGCCAGGGATTTAGCTCAGTGACGCTGTGCCTGTCTTGCAAGCTCAAGGTCCTGAGTTTGATCCCCAGTACCAAAAAAACAAAAACAAACAAACAAACAAAAAACAAGGCTTAGGATATTGACTGGTACCTGGGATCAAAGGCTTGCAGGGCAGGTGGCGGAACCACTGAGCTAAATCCCCAGGCCTACATTTTTAATTTTTAAAACATATATCTCATGAGGCCAGTGATTTAGCTCAGTGGTTTCGCCTCCTGCTGTGCAAGCACAGGGACCCGAGTTTGATCCCTGGTACCAAAAAAAAAGTATATCTCAAACAATCTGTCTCTTAGGAATGTTTAACTCAGAAGTTTCAATGTTGGGCCAGGGATTTAGCTCAGTGGTTCCTATGCCTGCCTCACAAGCGTAAGGTCCCAAGTTTGATCCCCGGTACCAAAAAAAAAGTTTCAATGTTAACATACATGACCAATTTAAAGCAAAAACATGACATTTATATTATTATATAATTGTGTCACCTCACACAGGTTATCAGTCATTTAAAAACATACATTAAATCATATTTGTGTCTCAAACTATGATATGTATAGATTGAAGAACTATGCAACTGGAAAATAACATTTAAGATATTTGAGGTGGGAAAAGTCCAAAACCTTTGTTTCTGAACCTTATACAAAGCTTTTCTGTAAAAACAATGATTTTAGAAATTGTAAAAATCATTTAAATTACTTAATTTATGCGAAGACTGGACAGAAAAGTAATAGATTATCTATTACAGAAAATGAAGCAAGGGCCGGGGATTTAGCTCAGTGGTCCCGCCACCTGCCTGGCAAGCAGAAGGACCCGAGTTCGATCCCAGGTAACAAAAACAAAAACAGAAAATCAAGCAAGGCCTTTAACATCTCTTAAAACTGTCAGGATTAGGCCACATAAGCAAACCCATTATGAGATCATGGAAGTTGTAGCTATTAACCTTTTACTGAAAAATTTTTTTAAAACCACCTGTTACTAGAATATTAAATGTGTTTGCTTATATAAATTATTACATTTAGGATATTTAAATGATTTTTCCTTTTTGGTATCGGGGATCGAACTCGGGACCTTGTGCTGGCGAGGCAGGAGGCGGAACCACTGAGCTAAATCCCTGACCTCTTCTAAGATATTTAAAAATAATGAGCAATCGCTTCTCACCCTTTTGGCTAAGATCAAGTATAAAAACAATGAGCAGATAGAACCCACAATCACTTTGAAACATTCTTTAAAGCTTATTTTTAACTTGTTGATCTATAGGTTGACCAGTTTCCAAGTTTAGATGCATAATGAATTACTGGAGTGGTTAGTCAAACTTTTTTCGGGGGGCGGGGTACCGGGGATTGAACTCAGGACCTCACGCTTGCGAGGCAGTTGGTGGAACCACTGAGCTAAATCCCCGGCCCTAGTCAAACTTTTTAAAGATTAAATATTTTCATAGAGAAGAAATCTTATTCACTATGGGTGTGGTCTCATAAGTTGTTTAGTAGTCTTGTTCTCTCATATGTGTTCATGTGACTGCTCTCTCAACGGTTCCTGCTGAGGAACGGCAGATTGCCTTCTCCAAGTGCGCAGTCTACCTTGCTATGCTTTTCAAGAATTCTGGCTCTTCACTTGTTGTTTACCCACATTCTGAAATATATGAAAGGAGACCTTTGAAGAGTCTGACATACAAGATCAACAGTCCTGTCATATTCCTTCTCAGAAACAAGGATCAGAAAAAGAAAAGAAAGAAGGCCTTCCCCATAAAGCTCCCACTTAGACATTTTGTGTAGTGAATGGAAGCACAATTGGCCTGTGTTTCCACCCTTTCTCCCATCCATCTGGCCTCTCTCCTTCCCGTTCTCCCTCCCAATAGTTCTTCCTTGTTTCCTACACTCATTCCATCAGTCCTTCCCATCTCTCTTCCATTTTTCCTTCAGTTTTCTCTTCATGCTTCATTGCTTGCTCCCATACTCCTTTCTTTCATTTCCCTGTTTTTCACTTTCTTTTCTTTCTCCTTTTGTTCATTATTACTTGCTTTGTGAATAGCTCTCCAAATTCTTTGAACATTTACAATCAACTAAGTATTTTGTTTTCTGTGGAATTTACTAGAATACAATTTACTTGCCATTTAATTCATTCATTTCAAAGTATAAATAATCATCACCATAGTCTATATAGATTTAGCTCCTAAAGAAACTGCTTCTTTCTGATTTCTCCACTTTTCCCAAACTCTATGAACTGCTAATTTGCTGTCTACTCTATAGAATTTAATTTTCTGGCCATTTGGTATGAATGGATAATTCAATACTGTCTCTGTCTTTTTTTACTGTGACATTTGAAGATTAGTCTATATTGTAACATTTATCACAAGCTCATTTCTCTCTTTTTTTTTTTGGTACTGGAGATCGACCTCAGGACCTTGCCCTTGGAGGCAGCTGGCAGCACCCCTGAGCTAAATCCCCAGCCCCTAGCTCATTTCTCTTTATGGATAGATGATATTCTTTTTGACAAATGCCTTACATTTTGTTATTCATTAGCTGATGGGCACTGGAATAATTTCTACCTTTTAGATTTGATGAATATTAAGTTTTAAACATTCATGTACAAATTTTTGTGGACATGTTTTCATATCTTTTGTTCATGTGCCTAGAAGAAAATACATGAAAAATTGAAAACTGTTACTGTATACTGATTTTTCCATTCAAATCTCAGTGTTGAAATCTAATTCCCAATGAGATATACTAAACTTTATCTGAGTAGATATGCACAGTGAGGCACTTAAAATAGAAATAGAAGTAGATAAATTTTCTTTCTGGTGACTCTTGTTGAATAATGGGATTGGAAGAGAGAGAGAGAGACAGAGACATATGTGGGTACTTGACTTTTCCCTGTGATGACCTGTGTGAAATTAAGACTCTATCAACATGAACTCCAATAGCAATACAAACTTTCCACCTTGGCCCAAAACTATGAGCAAAAGTAAACCTCTTTCTTCATTTAAAAAAAATTTTTTTTGGTACTGGGGATTGAACCTGGTACCTTGCACTTGTGAGGCAGGCGCTGACACCACTGAGCTAAATCCCCGGTTCCTTCTTCATTTTTTACTGTGAAGTATTAGCTGTATGTTTCATTATTACAGAAACTAGAAGGGTATGTTCCATATGACTTCCCGTTTATCTTTTCATTTGTTTTTCATTAGTACATGTTTAGAGCACATAATAATTACATTCATCTTGTGTGGTTAGTACATGTATTTTATTCATTTTTAACCCTTCACTTCTCCCCCTCTCCCTTCTCCCCATCTCTTGGTTCCTTTTCCTTTTATAAAAGATTAATCTTTCTCTTTACCATTATCTCAGTAATGGAATATGAGTTTTCTTCACAGTCTTAAGAACAATTGTTACTGTGTCTCTCTGGATGTTGTCTTATTAATGGCATTTTACTGTGGTATCACAAAACATTTGCCTGGTGATTAATGACAAACATAGTTTTAAGAGCTTCAAAGAAATGGACATTTTTATCCTAAGAAAAGTAGAATTTTTAGTTCTGCTTTGAAAATGAAGAAACATAAAGTATGATGTCTGTTCACTGTCTTCATTTTTAATGAGGGAAAAATATACAAAATAAACTTCAAAATTTGAAATGAGTGAGGGTCAGAAGAATAGATCCCTTCAGGTGATTGAAGAAGCAATTGTATTACAGGTATGTGGAAAGACATGGATGGAAACAAGAGTCAAATTTGGGTCAGCATTGGGCCGGGGATTTAGCTCAGTGGTGCCATTGCCTGCCTGGCAAGTGCGAGGTCCTGAGTTCGATCCCCGGTACCAACCCCCCCCCCCCAAAAAATTGGGTCAGCATTAATGCAATGACACAGCATTGCAAATATTTTGTTCTTAAAATATGATGAATAAATACCAGTGTGAGGCAATTGAGCAGAGTTCTGGTGAGTTTGGCCTAACTGGCTGTCATGATTTATTTTGTGACCCAAAATAAATCCTATCTCAGTAATTTACTGAGTGTGAACACTTGTGTTTAGAAAAAGAAATGGACTGTGCATCAAATTTTTGTTAGCAGATGAATAAATACGCGTAGGTGCCATGTTTAATTATTAAGAGGTTTACCCTCAAAAATTTGAGTCGAGGGCTGGAGATGTAGATTAATTGCAGAGAGCTTGCCTAGCATATACAAAAACCTGGATTCCACCATATTATTACAAAAATTAAGGAAGAAAGGAGAAGAAAACATTTAAGTTTAATTGGAATTGTTTGCACTGAAATCAGAATCTAAAAGATATATCTGTGTTCTCATACGCATTGAAGAATTACTAGACATGATGTGAAAACACTATAAATCCACTTCAGTGGTAGTACAAGTGAGTTTTTAGTGTAACTAGGGAAATAATAACTGACATAATTTAAAAGGAGGAAAGGATGGCTTTGGATCAGTTTCAGAGGCATTAGTCGTTCATCAACCTATTTCATTGTTTATAGGCCTGTAGAAAGGCAGAAATATTATTAGATAAGCATATAGTGAGGAAACTTTGTTACCTTCAGTTTACCCAGGAAGGGGAGGTATGGAGGAATGGAAAGGAACATTCTAGAGCATATTCCCAGGGACCTTCTTCCTACAAAGTCATCAATAAATTAATTTACTGAAGAGGTCAGAAACAATCCCCTTGAAACAAAGCCTATAGCACATGGCGCTTAGAGTATCTTTTATTCTAGAAAATGCTTGGATGCATATGAGTAGTGTGGTTTACTGTACAGTGGAATATAGTTCTAGTCTCAAAACATGACATCATGCCATTCATGACAGTATGTATTAACTTGGAGATCATTAGGTAAAATATTCTAAACATAAAAATTATAACATCATATTTGTACTTAACACCTACTAGTCAACTAACAAGCAGAGTTTAGTGATGGTTGATATGTGTGTGAGGGTTTTAAAACTAAGGATCATGGAAAGACACAATATTTTTCTTAACATTACAAGCAAGTTTTGGTGATCTCCTGGTCATTATGGTGAATATTATAGTATTCTGCATGGAGTTGAAATTGCTAACAGAGTAGTTTCTAGTGTTTTTAACCACATGCTCAAAAAATAACTATTATGATTATAGACATAACTAGATAAATTGTGGGAGTTATTTCTAAATATATACCTATATCAATCCATTCAATTGTATGATTCCATTATACACAGTTTTCCTTGAGCATTTTCCCTCAATGAAATGAATTAAATATTGTCAAGTTAAGCAAATTTAAAATGACTATGGTTACAAATATATCTAAACATTCAACCATTTACTGCATTTTTAAAAGAGTAGTAGAAGGGCTGGGGATTTAGCTCAGTGGTTTAGCCGCCTGCTGCCCAAGCACAAGGACCCGAGTTCAATCCCCGGTACCAAAAAAAACTTGTGCTCTCTAAAAGAGTAGTAGAGTTTTGCTTTACTTTAATTTCTGAAAAATCACTAGAATATTTTAATCAAATTTATACTTGATTCATCAGAAATGTGAAAGAATTGCTTTGGGGATATAATTTGGGAAATAATTGACATTAATTTTCAGAGCATCCCTCTCTTGACAGCTATATGCATGTTCAGAAAAGGTTCTACATTTTTAGGTATTTAAATATATTTTACCTTTATAAATATGGCATGCTGTTTGCTATTTATTAAACATTTTGTGTTTTGAATATATTATGTAGAGATTTGTGTGTGTCTCTTGGACCTGTCTGTGGGTCCCAAAGTACTTTAGTTTTGAACTTCGAGTAAAGATTTATTTTTGTCATAGGCTTCGTGTTAATACATTGACACTGACTGACTGAAGCATCAGCCTGTTGCATGAACTTCCATTGGTTACCCATGCCAGTAATTATGTGATTAATTGAGGGAAAGAAAATTGGGACCACATGGGTAGGTCCATCTTTGAGATTGAAATAGCACCTTGAAATACAATTTTCTTCACAATTGTGAATGCTGATAAATGTCTAGTAAAACATGGGTTATAGATGATACATTCTAGCTTTGTCCTCACATGGCAAGGACAGTTTTTGCCTCTTATATGTGCATGCATCTCACTATTAAGACTCCTGACCCTAACCCTAAGGTACTCAGTATATATTATGGAAATCAATACCTGGGTCAGTGGAGGTGGGTGAAGTCAAGAGGTGATTTTAAAAATTTAAACAAAACGTGAATGTCTAGGCACAGAGCAATTCTTTGGGGGAGCTACACTTTTTGAAAAGGAGAGGAATTTCTAAGATGCTTAGGATTTGTTGTAGCAATGCATTCCTGGGTCAGTGGAGGTAGGTGAAGTCAAGAGGTGGTTTTAAAAATGTAAACAAAACATGTAAGTTTTTAGGCACAGAGCAATCTGGAATGCTGAGAGAACCACCACTGCACAGGAAAATAATGAATAATTTCCATTTGATTAGTTGATCTGTACATTTTGTAATATGAAAATTAGTTTTCTGGCATCTTTGCTTTTTCATTCCAGTGTGAGGTAATAGACCCAGGGCCTCATGCATGCTAAACAAGCACTCTACTACTGAGCTATAATCCATAGCTCTGTTTTCTAAAAAGAAATAATTATTTGCAAGCTTTAAATCCATATACCGTACCTTGGAATTTTTTTCTCTACTTGCTGTGTAAATATAGAAGGAAAGCAAGGATTCTTCTTGTTTAATACTGAATCATTTGCATTTAGTATCTTTGTCTCATTTAAATTCTCAGTGTTGGTGAGAAGCAGACAAATAACATGAACTTGGCAGCAGAAACTTAAGGTTGGTGACTTTAAGCTGAGACTCCTGTTAAAAAGCAAAGGAATAGCATTGTAGTTCTCTTATCTTGGCCTGCACAACTCCCTTGGTTGTAGCATTTATGTGTGTAGAACAGCTATAGAAGGGCTATTGATTATGACAAGCTGCATAGTGCTGGAAAGCAACTATCCCATGTGCACATGGATTTGGTGATCTATGTTTTCTAAAGTTGTGATTATATTCCATGAGGCTTTTTTTTGAGGGGGGGGGTGATTGGTTTTTACATACAAGTGATGCTATCATCAGACCATAGTTTATACATACAAAGAATTTCTGTGAAGGAAATGCTTAGAGAAAGATTCATTTAGGTGCTTTATTTAGGTCAGCCACATGCAGTGAATTACATTGTTTTTTGTTGAATTGACAATATGTATCAGATACATAACAGAAGAAAACCATTATATTGGCTCATCTTTTTTTTTTTTCCTTCCAGGGATACAACTTGGGTCCTTGTGCTTGCGAGGCAAGCAATGGATCTACTGAGCTAAATCCCTGGCCCAATTTGCTCATAATTTTAAGGATATTAGTCCAAGTTCTCCTAGCTCCAAAGAAATACCAGGTAGAATAGCACGGAAAATTAAAGTGCTCACCTACTGGCAGGCAGGAAGCAGAGGGCAGAGAAAGATTCTGAGAGGAAAGGCTGGGGAAGAGATACATTTTATAAGGCCATGTCTCCATGCATGATTCAGACACACACAGAGATGTGCTTTACTGATGTGGTAGGCATCTCTCAAACCATTCAGGTTTATTCTTGTGACTAACCATCAGATGACTCCAGGCCGGGTCTTTCCTATAGTGAAATTAATGTGTTGAAGGAGAAAGGTTTTCAACATATGAGTAGGGGACCGTGTAGTTTGTAATGTTAAATACTTCAGTGTTTTTGCCTCACCACAGGGAAGTCACTGGGGATAAGGTTAAATTTCAGCTATCATTCTGGCCCTCGTGTTTAAAAATATTACTATTATACTCAGAACACAGATTTTTTCTTTGTGATCTTGGAAGAAGTCGATTGCCTGTCTGAGACAGTTGCAATATTTTCTTTCATGTTGATTCCTTTACATAATACTATCATATTATTCTAGTTTGTTCATATGTAAAATACTTATATTTTCTTCTCATCATGTTTTTATTTTCTTAAAATAAGTAGGTAAAGTATGCATTCAAGCCAACTGCCTCATTTAAATTTCTGCCCTCTGAAAACATTCAGCCTTCCCTTTGATTTCATTGTATCCTGTCATTGCCTGGACCCAACTTCTTTGGTGTGGGGGCTTTTCTCTATTAGACTGAGTCTGGAAGTGCAGGGGGTACATTTGTGACCTTGTGTTTAGGGACAAACATAGGAGGAGCTCATTGAGTAAACTAAGAAGATAGTGGCAGCTCTTCTACGCTAGGAGAAAAATCTGCTTCAATGCTATGATTCTCTCAGTGTAAGTCAAGTCAACATCTGGGAGAAGGCCTGGGCTAAGAAGAGTTTGGTTTGAGCCTGTCATATGGGCTCCATTCAAACAGGTATTACATTTTTTTTCTCTTGTCCCTCTTGGCTCAGCGGGCAGGAAATGAAGTAGCAATGCATCAGTGAAGAAGTACTGGTGCTGGGTGAGCTGTCCAGTCCATCACACTGGCCAGAGAAGGGAACCTTCTTCTGTCTGGCACCCAAGTCAGAAGCTCCCAGTGTGCTGCAGACAGGCACCCCAGCTGCCTCAGACTGATCTGCTATGTGGGTTCTACTACTACGATGTGGGAAGGACCCTAGGAAAACCCTCAATTCTGCATATGGTGAATGCAGGGTCCAGTGACCCAAGACAGGAGTGGGGTTTGTGCTGAAGGCATAAGATCTGACTGGTAGAGAGAAACAGTTTTGGCCAGACCTGGGCCCCTGCATCCATGGAAGGGTCTTTGTTTCCAAGTATCAAGTGCTGCTGGTATGCCCATGGGCTTTCCAGGCCCTGAGAGTTGGGCTGAGAAAGCTGCTCAGACCTGCACATCCTCCTTTGTCCAAGTGAGGTGACTACAGCTTGGCCATAGCCCTGTCTTGGGCTGTGCCTGCAACCCCACTTTTCACCATTATTGTACAGTGACTGGAAGGGTGGTTAAGAGACTTCTGACTCAGATGGAAAATTTGGGCATGGGTGGTGCTGTGGTATGATGTGTGCCCTGTGTTTAACTCATCAGCAGACCTGGTGTTATGATTTGTATCTCAGATGCCTCATGTGTTTGGAAGTTGATTGGACTCTGTAAACTATTCTCACTGTAGTTATTAATTTATGATTTCAGTAGATGAATGTGCTCTTAGGAGGCACATGGTTGGAGGTGGGTCACTGGTAGTGTGATTTGCAAAAGTATATTTTCTTCTCTGTCTCCTCCCATCTTTCTCTGCTTCCTTGCTGGATGAGTTGGGCAGCTTTTCTTTGACATCCCATGTCTTCCTTGTTGCCAGCTGATCATGAACTGAAACTTTGTGGCAAATTAATCTTCTCTTTTAAGATGTAGGTATTGTGTAATTTGTCTGTGGGATATGAAAGTGGCTTAGCCACCTGGTGATGCTAAATTTGGTAAGTGTTTAGTATATAGGGTATCACTGTATGTCTCTTCAACCTTAAGGTTTACTGTGATAACAGTGTATTCTTAGATTTCTAAAAACTCCACCACATTGCCAAAGTCATTATAGGGTGTTTAGGAAGGCCACGAAAATCTGAAGAAAGGTTTCACACTGCTGGATATGAGTCTCAGTGGTTGAGCACTTGCCATGTATGCTTAAACTCCTGCAGTTTATCCACAGCAAGGTAATCAACCAATCAGTAAGTAAATCAATGTAAGTAAATAGTCCCATATAGTTTAGAATGCCAAGAAAATCAGAGGGGATATTACAAATTTAGCAAAGGAAGATGAATATAAGCCTTCAAAGAATAACCTTCAGGAAGCACTGCTTTTTCAACCCACACTGAGAATCTCTTTGGATTAGGGCATTTACATGTATATGTGATTTGAGTACTAGTAGAAAGAGATACTTGAAATTTCTCACATAATTTCTATTGTCCATGTATGGTTTGTGTTCGGTCAAGCTGGTAAAGACTTAGCAAAATAACATAACCAGCCAATTTAGGGTCTGGGCAGAACCCCTGAAGATAATGCCTAAAGGAGAGTCTACCAGGAGTTATTGAACTGGGTTTTTATAGAGGGTTAGTGGGAAGGTTTTGGTGGGGGGAGGTGAGGGGGAGCATGAGAGTGGGGAGGTAAAAACAGCTAAGTAGCAAAGGCTGAGGTTTTTGCTTCCTGTTCTGAACTAGCCATATCTGGGTACATTAGGTTACAGCAGAATGAGTGGGGTGGAAACAGTATATGCCAGGCAGTTTGTGGTTATTCTCAGGGTATGGGTGATTGGGAGGCTATTGTTTATGGAACTTGGGCTGGTGGGGCCAGATTGAAGTCAGACCTGTCAGTTTGTAGATACTGTTTTAAAAAATGAAAGCAGTACTGCAGTACAAGTAAAGCCCCATGCAAGTCTGTAAGCACACCAATAGTTAGGCTTCAAAAGGTTTTCTGTATTGGAAGGAGTGAAGGGTAGTAGATACAATGTGGGTGTTATGCCAAGCGAGCCAGGAAATCACCAAACACCGGGATAAAGACTAAAAGGAGTTTATTCACGCACATGGACTACAACCTCTAGGAGAAATGAAGCCCAGAAGCAGGGGACAGCACAGCTTTTATAGGTAACTCAAACAAAGAAGTTCAAGGAGAGGTCAACATGTCCTTCAGCCAGCTGCAAAATATTTTTTACAACCCAGTTTTTTTTCAACCCATCTATCTTGTCAAGATAGGGCATTCTGTGGCTACAGGGTTCGGCAGTTGCAGGGAGGCACCAGACACCATCTATTCCCGGTGAGTGATAAAGCATGTTTACAGAAGCAGAGCGAGCAGTCAGAAAAACAGCAATCTTGTGGGGAATTCCAGCACTCTATAAAGGGAGGGGTATAAGGGGAGTTTATTTACAGGCCAAGATGGCATTTCTTAGGTTCACTTTGGTCTCACATTCCCCACTGGTTTTTGTACAAAATCAAAGCTTTGATTTATCTCTGTCAATTTTTTCAGGCAAGGGTTTATACATAATTGATTCAGCAGCATAATAGTCAAATTTAATAATCTATGAACCACTGAGAGCATCCCATACAGTAAGGTAGGCATTGTATGCCACAACACTATAACAACAAACATATGATTACAATGATGACTACAAGAAAAAGCTGTTTTAACCATTGTATATTAGGCAACCATTGAGTTAACCATTGAAACAAATCCCATCCTAATTTTTTATTATGTATTTTCTCGTAACAGGTTATTTTTTAAACCTTTTTAATCTTAGACATTTTGTAGTACAATTTTTATATATAGCACATTGTGTATTGTTTAACATAATCATCTGAGGTGTATATAACTTAATAACATTTTTTGGTTTAGAATAAGAGGGGGTCCCCCAATTGTAACTATCTTTATACATAAGATTTTTTTCCTGGGATGTCTTTAAACAGAGTATAAGGTTGTATCAGACTCAAGGGAGTGCACACTGGGATGAGACAGCTCCCTAATACATAATGTAAATTTATATCTACATTTAAACAGAACTCAGACAAATTAAGTGATTGTGCCAGCTGAATCCAAACATTACCAGTATGGTCCAATTGTTTTGGGGGTAATATTACCAATGTTCCAGAAAATATTAACAAGAAGGGGATGTATTTCCAACCCGTCCCAGTCTTAACTTTTTGTTGCCTGGTTGACTGATGATCCTCCATTTGTCCTCCGGGGTGTCCTCAGGAGTCACTTTGATGTGGCAGTGACGTATCCATAGTGTTTTTCCTGTGACCTTTATGGCAGATGGCATCATCAAAATCACCTGGAAAGGTCCCTCCCAATGTGGTTCCAGAGCCTTAGACGAATGTCTCTTTATCAGCACCAGATCTCCAGGCTGAAATTTATGGCAGGTGACATCAGGTTGAGGGGCCAGCCTGACCTCCCGAACTCAATTTAACAGTTCCTGTTGGATTACCTGGAGGGCTTTTAAAGAATTTAACAAAGTATGATTTTCACATTCTGATACATTTAAAAAAATTTATCCTGGACAGTAAGGGAGGTGGTCTCCCGAACATGATTTCATGAGGAGTTAACTTTTTTATATAAGGAGTGCACCTAGCCCGAAAGAGGGCCAGTGGGAGGAGGTCTGGCCAGCTTTTTCCAGTTTGTAAAACAAACTTAGTTAATGTTTTTTTAAGGTTCGATTCATCCTTTTCACTTGCCCTGAACTTTGTGGCCGATAGGCACAATGAAGTTTTCAATCAATGTTAAGGGCCTTGGCCACCAATTGAGATAACTTAGCCATGAAGGCGAGGCCATTGTCAGACCCCAGAGTATGGGGGAGGCCAAATCGGGGGATGAGCTCCTGTAACAACTTTTTACTATTGTAGCTGTCTCCCCTTTAGTAGGAAGTCCTTTACCCATCCAGAGTAAGAATCTACCCAAACCAACGGGTACCTCTATCCGTGGCTGTGCTTGACTTCAGTAAAATCCAATTTCCAAAATTCCCTAGGATGCTCACCTGGGCGCATGTCTGGCACCAAGTGCAAACATCCTGGACCATGGCAGCCAGCTTAGGAGTTAAGAACCTGGAACTTATCAATTGTCTGAGTTTCTATTTTCCTAGGTGAGTAAACTGATGTATTTGTTGAATTAGCTGTCATCCAAGAGCCTGAGGCAAGCAGACTCAGCTGTCGGGATGACTCCACCATCCATTTTTATCTTTTATACCTCTCACCTGGGCATTTTGTTTTTCCTTCTCTGATGAGTAATGTGGCTTAGTTGGCAGCTCGAAAAAACCTTTAAGGAGCAGGGTGGGGGCTGTCCCCACTGGTTTTCTGGCAGCCAGTTTAGCAGCTAGGCCTTTTGATTTCCTATGGCCTCCGTTGTGTCAGGCCTCTGGTGTCCCTTGTAATGTATTACAGCCACTGATTTAGGCTTCCATATGGCTTTTAGTAAAGGTAGGATCTCATGTTTATTTTTGATGTCCTTTTTTCCATTCGTGAGTAGCCCCCGTTGTTTGTATATCTCTCCATGAACATGTACAGTTGTAAAGGCATACCAACTGTCCATATAGATATTAACAACCTTTCCCTCACCCAGGTTTAAGGCTTGAGTGAGGGCTATCAACTCTGCTCATTGGGCTGAAGTTCCATGGCCTAGGGCAGTGGCCCATCTCGTTACTCTCTGGCCATCTACCACCACCACCCCTGCATACCTGACTCCTTGTTTGACAAAGTTGTTCCCATCCATGAAGAATGTCTTTTTAGGGTCCTCCAGGGGCACATCCTGCAAATCAGGCCTGGCCATGGTTATGTTCTGGAGGGTCTCCTAGCTTAGGTCTCCTGGTCTGTTTACTTGTCTCATAGTTTTTGAGAGCAGCAATAGTAACTTTTTTTTAGCTGCTTGATGACTGCCTCTTCCGGGGAGCCCCAGTTGTCAAAAACCTTTTGTCCTATACTCAGGAGCTCGGACCTGTTTTTTCCCTCACATCTTTCCAATCTCAAGTTTCTGTTTAATATCTGGGGCCGACTGAGACACAAAAGCCAGATTTATCATGGCTGTTTTCTGGAGCATCAGGATTAATAGGTGTATAGACCTGATATGCCTCTAGAAGTCACTCCAGGAAAGCCCCAGGGGACTCTGTCTTATCCTGTTTTACCTCACCTTGGTCAAATTAGCTTCCTAGCCACTTGATGGAGTCCCTGTAAAAGGTGCTGGCTGTAACTGGCCAGGTCTCTCCTACCTGCATCAGTGTTGGGGTCCCAGTCCAGTTGGCGGGTCAGCACCTCGGCCTCTGCTCACTGCAGATAAGCTGGAGTGCCAGGACCGAGGTCTGGGTTTGGTCCCAGAGCCACTTAATGGGCTCTTGAAAAATCTGGTCCTGCTCCTCCATAGTGAAGAGGGTGTGGAGCAGCTGCTGGCAGTCGTCCCAGGTAGGCTGATGAGTATGGAAAACAGATTCTAGGAGGTGAATCAAGGCCTGGGGTTTTTCTGAAAAAGGGGGAACTTGATTTTTTCAATTATAAAGGTCACTGGTAGTAAAGGGAATGTACACGAATCCACCACCTGGCTTGACCTGTTTTAAAGGAAGGACTGTGGACGTTACCTGACTAGTTGTCCATTGTGACTCATAAGCTTGTCGAGATCAGGTATGAGGGGGAGACGGGGTCAGATGGTGCAGTTGGGGCAGAGGGATTAGTGAGGGTGGAATTGGAAGGGGAATCAGAGTCTCCTTCAGGTTCTTCATCCTGGGCCTGATATGGGGGCAGACAAGGTCAGAAGTCATTCTTGTCCCACGGAGCCTGGAAAACCTTATGTTTTAAAAGAGGCTTAGCAACAAACACATCTGCCATCTCCTGGGAACTCTGCCAGTGGAGCACGTGACGACGGACCTTATTTTTACTAAACCTAGATGACTGGGCAACTCTCGGACAGGTAAGAAAGGAGGGGTTCCTCCACCAGGTCCATCTACACATCAATATAAGGGAACTGATCAGGGTGACAGGGCCCTCCCTTTCCTGTAACCCAATTCCAAACCTGTCGGGTAGTCTGAATGCTAAAACTTCCCATACTTGGCCATCCCACCCCAAACAATGGTCACTCTAATTGACATGGGTCCGGAGTTTTCTTTTTGAGAACTTGATGCTGAATTCATCTCTTTTCTGTGGGGTAGAAATTTGAGAGAAATGTTGTAAAACACATTTAAGGGGGGTGGAGGGAGTAGACTGTCCGGCTCCCATGGCTCGCTGTAGAACAAAAATGAAAGCAAAAGGCACACAGAGCAAGCCAACAGACACCAAACAACAGATACACAGATATTTAGACAGACTATAGCCTTTTTTTACCAAAGGGATAAACTGACCAGGTGACTTCCCACTGTTGCGGCGAAGTCCCAGGTGTGGAAATTAGCACTGCATCTGACTTCCCTTTCACCCTCTGTAGGATCCACTGACTGAAAATCATGAGATTCTTACCTGACCTCCGGAGGTTTCCCAGATAAACTCCCTTTAGGATGGCTGGAATAGTCTGAATCCTCCGCTCGGGGGCCCGAGCTCCCAGGGCCCTGATCAAATGGTCAGGGTGGCCTCCCTGGGCCTATCTCTGGCCACAGCAGCCTGAGACAGGGGCCGTCTGCCGGACAGAAGTCACTGAGTGATGGTGATCTTGCTGGGGCCTCCAAAAATGTTATGCCAAGCAAGCCAGGAAATCAAACACTGGGACAAAGACTAAAAGGAGTTTATTCACACACGTGGACTCCACCCCCTAGGAGAAGTGAAGCCCAGAAGCAGGAGACAGCACAGCTTTTATAGGTAACTCATAGAAGTTCAGGGAGAGGTCAACATGTCCTTCAGGCAGCTGCAAAATATTTTTTACAACCCAGTTTTTTTTCAACCCACCTATCTTGTCAAGATAGGGCATTCTGTGGCTACAGGGTTCGGCAGTTGCAGGGAGGCATCAGACACCATCTGTTCCTGGGGAGTGATAAAGCGTGTTTACAGAAGCAGAGTGAGCAGTCAGAAAAACAGCTATCTTGTGGGGGAATTCCAGCACTCTATAAGGGGAGGGGTATGAGGGGAGTTTATTTACAGGCCAAGATGGCATTTCTTAGATTCACTTTGCTCTCACAGTGGGAAAGGAGGGAATGTTGGAAAGTGGCAAGGTCAGCTCCTGAAACACATGTTTTCCTTTGAGGTCAGAATGTTTTCAGTGTAGCATTAAAAGTAGGGTTGTATGCAAGCTTGGCTTGAATGTGAGTAAAATATCACAGGTCTAAAGGAAAGACAAATTTAGAAAATGTTAGATTAATATGTCTTCTGTTACTACTGATCAGTTTACTTCATTGTTTTTGAGGAAAAATTGGAAATTAAAATTAGTTTCTGCTGTGGGTTAAAAAATTGGTTGGATAGCATCATCCAACTGTCATGGGAAGAGTACTCAGGATTGACCACAGGACATTCACTCTGGTGTACATTCAGTCCTTTTTCTTTTTCTTTTTGGTACTGGGGATTGAACTTGGGACCTTGCAATTGCTAGTCAGGTGGCAGAACCACTGAGCTAAATCTCCAGCCCAGTCCTTTTTAATTTTTATTATTCTTTGTTTTAACTTTGAGACTGGATCTCACTGTTATAGAGGCTGCAAGTTGAATCTGTGAATGTCTTGCCTCAGCCTCTCAATGTGATGTGAGTACAGATGTGGATCATCAAACCTAGCTAGTATGGGGTTTTTTTAATCACTTCTGTTTATCAAAATCAAAGTGTTGGTCAAATTAAGCATCATAATTACTGTCGTATCCAGGAAGTTATTATTTTTGTCCATTGAAAATGTGTGAGGGATGATCTGGAATACATCTCTGGATTCTTCCTGCCTTAGGTATGTATCTGTAAATTTGAGATTAGTTCTGTGTGTAGGATAATTTTATTTTGAAAATATGAGTCCTTTCCCCCATATCCTGGAATAGAGGATCTAAAACTGCTATTATGTCCTGAAGAGTACAAATGTCTGTCTCTTTGTATCATACTAAGATCGAGGCAATATCTTCATTTTTGTTGCTGGAGTAGCTCGGTATGCTATCCTTTAATTACTTCAGGATGATGACTCATGATGAAACAACATCTCTTGCTTTGGATGGAATATGCACTTAGGGCACTGTAGTAAGACTGGGCTCTTAATTTGTCAGAATTCCGGTAAATCTTGATGGCGTGAGTTTTAAATTTTGGGTCCACTCTTTGCTGATAGAGCACTGCATGGTAGTCAGAAAATAGCACACATTTGGGTTCAGAAGAGAAATTCAGCCTTCAAGTGACTGTGAACCAAAATTCAGCCTGTGAACCAAAGAAACAGTTCTCCCTGGGAGAGTGGCTCTGCAGGGCATGGAAAAGTCCCAGTTTTAAATTTCCTGGCTTTGAATGCTTCCCTTAATCACTCCTTGGGAGTGAGCCCTCCCCACCCCCCACCCCAGGCCACACGGGTACATGAAAGTCACATGTACGATCAGGAAAGCATCTACTCTTCTGAATCTAGATTCCTTTGTAAACTGGTGAAGCAGGCTTCTTCCTTGATCTGCTTTCCTACTGCTTCTTCTGCAGGAAGATATTTGTATAAAACAGAAGTTACCTAAAACATTTTTTTTTCATGATTTAACACAAGATTGTGATTTTCTTGGAAACAGCAGAGAAGCTTATTACATTGGAAGAATCAAAGAATACTTTGGAAGTAAATTGTGTAATTTACGTTTAACTTAAATGTGTATAATAATCCACAGAATAATGGTGCAGATTAACAAATCAACTCTTCGTAACTCCAGTCCATTTCCCTGAATTCACCTGATTAACCCCGGGATGGAAGACAGGTTGTGCTTTCTTGGACTTTCTTTATAGCTTTACCATCTCATCACTAGCAGAGTGTTACGTGGTTTAAACTCAGTGCAATGTTGAATGAGCTAATGATTGAGATTAATGGAGCATTATTATTAGGGTGAAAAGATTACTTATGGTTTCCTTCCCTCAATTTACTGTCCATCGGGACTGTATTGCAGCCACTTCCCTTACTTATTCTACTGTCTCTAGACTTGGATTATTTCTAGTTGTTAATTTTTTTTTTTTTTTTGGTACTGGGGATCGAACTCAGGACCTTGCACTTGTGAGGCAGACGTGGTGCCACTGAGCTAAATCCCCGGCCCTGTTAAATATTTTTGATGTAGTTAAATTATCATGGTTGCTTTTTTTCTGCAAGTGATAACAAATTAGAATCTTTGAAAGTAAAAGAAAAATCACTCATGAGCAATTATGGGAAAATTCAAAATATGTAGAAAATACTAATATATGACTTGTATCTGATATTTTACATATATGTGCTTCATTATTCTTTGATTTGCAAACAGTTGCATGTTCTGATTTACTTATATTTATATTTATCCATCTAAGTTTAATCACCAATTCTTCATAATTTTGTCTTTAGAGTTTAACTTTTTTTTTTTTGGTACCAGGGATCGAGCTCAGGACCTTGCACTTGCGAGTGTTTAGCATTTTTTATATGTTGGACTTATAACATATGCAAAGTTTTTCTCTCTGTCTTTTATCACTCTGTGTGACATAGTATGTTTACAATTTCTAATCCAGTTCTTTATATTTGATACACAATTAAATGGGAGGTTTTGGGATTTTTTTTGGAGGGGTGGGTACCGGGGATCAAACTCAGGACCTTGTGCTTGCAAGGCAGGTGCTGAGCCACTGAGCTAAATCCCTGGCCCAGGTTTTTTTTGTGTTAGTCATGTATACCATGCTACACTATGTTAGTTCTAGTAGTTATTTGTTGGTTCTTTAATTTTTCCAATATAATGCTATATGTAAGTGAAGGCAGTTTTATGTGTTTTATCTTACTCTCCAGAACTTTAATTTTCCTTTCTTCGTTTTCTCTGCATCCATTGATATGATCTTAAGATTTTGTTCTATAGTTTTGTAATTTAATGAGTAACATTATTCCACAATTTAATTTACATATTTTTGGTAATTTTTTTTCTCATTGTGGTCATAATCCTCAGTGAATATTGACCGATAAAATTTGTTGATATATACTGAATAATTTACATTATTATCTTGCTGTTGTTTGTCTGATTTTATGATGTAAAATATTTAAATACTGAATTGAGTTCTTTGTTCTTTCCTAATGCATGCATTCATTGTTTAAATTTCTCTAGAATTATCCCCAGAATTGATAACAAGATATACATTCCTTTTCTTATTTTAGTTTTTCTTTTAATTTATATTTTTATGAGTTCATATTTGCAGTACATAATGTTTCCATTCCTCAAGAGAAGGCACATGTGCATAACACATCTTAATTTTTTAAAAAATCCTCTTTCCTTCTCCTCTCTCTTCCCTCTTTTCTTCTCTTGGTCCCTTACACAGTTGGAAAAGATCTAGCTACCTATTTCCTTTTATCTATCAAATCCTTAATGTTTGATTTGGCCTTTCATTTAATACATGTGTCATTTTAAAATTTATTATTTAATCTCTAATTCTTAGGAGATTTCTAAGTATGTTTGTACTGTTGGTTTCTAGTTTCATTCCAAGATGCTGTGAGAGCTTACTTTACATGATTTTCCTGCTTTGGATATGTTAAGGTCTTTGTTGTTGCTCCGAACCTGGTCTATGTTGGTGAATATTTTCTTGTGGTTTTGAGAAGACTCTGCATGATTAGATGAAGTATTATACAATACACAGTGAGTCCACTTGAGGGATGATGTTGTTCATTTTAACTGTACAGTTACAGATTTCTTGACCTGTCAGTTTGTCATGAAGATAATTGAAATCTTCAGAAACAGTTGTGGATCTGTAATTTTCCCTTTAGTTTCATGTTTTTGCCTCATGTCAGTTGAAGCCCTGTTTAGTGGGATACATATAAAGAACTGCTAGTTTTCATTGGAAAACAACCTTCTATATCATTATATGATAATTGTAATCCTTATTTTCTTTGAGGCATAGATCAAATAGTATCACATAAATATAACTTCAGCAGGTTTTGTTGAACCAGTGCGAGTAGTGTACCTTTTTGTATAATTTTTATTTATCCAATGTTTTAGGTTTAACTTTCATTATATTTTTAAAATATTTGTGTATCTTTTAGCAGACAAAAGTAAATTGAATCCATTTATAATTTAATTCCTGGTACTTTGAAGATTTACACATTGTCAGATGTTGAAATGGATCAGATTATTTCACAAACCTTTTATTTTTTGTAGTAAGAACACTTCAAATTGAATGCTGTATTAATTTTTTAGAGTACATTACAGTGTTCTGAACTACATTCATACTAGTGTATACTAAGTATACTGAGCTTATTTCCCATGCCCAAATAAAGTTCTAAATTTTTTTTAACATACCCATCACTTCTTTTCTATATAAAATGGATTTTTTTTCACAGAGAACTAAAGTTGGGTCTAGTTTTCTTGTCTACCCTTACATTCTCTCTTTTTTTGTTTGTTTGTTTGTTTGTTTTTTGGTACTGGGGATTGAACTCGGGTCCTTGCACTTGTGCAGCAGGTGGTGAAACCACTGAGCTAAATCCCCAGCCTCTCCTCACATTCTCTTTTAATTGTTTCTGCAAGTAACTGATGAATTAAGGACTTATGATTATAGCTTTTTTATTTCTATTTGCTTAGGCTGTTCTGGTTCCATTAATTTTTCTAGTTTCTTCTCCCTTTTATTTTATTTGAGTATGTTACATAATTCCATTTTCTGTTGTTGATTATGATATCCAGTAAGCCTGTGTGCTATTTTTTTCCTGATTTTTCAGTGTTAGAAATATCTACTCACAAATTATCTACCTCACATTGAGATAACAGTGTGGTTTTATAGGGAACCAGGAAGATGCTGCCAGAAGCTCTGCTGTGGGTCCTGGCTTCCTGTGAGCCACTACAGCACAAAGCAAAAGAATAAAGACAGGAAACTAGACTTAGAGTGAAGGTGGGTCTTGGGACCTGATCAGTGCTGCTCTGGGCAACAAAGACCCTCAAGCACATCCAGTATTTATTGAATACAACCATGGGAAGAAATAGGGAGCCAGGTATCCTTTGAAGGCATCTAGTGAAATACTGCCAAACACCTATCATGATGGTGCCAGGCAGGGGTGTAAGGGAGTAAGCACTGCTTATCTTGCTCAGATAGAACAAACAGATACCAGGACCAGGTACAATTAGCAAGCAGCCATTGGGTCAGTGAGAAGCCATAATTCAGGGGAAAGGATTTTATTTTGGGTCATGCTGACCTTAGCTGCATGTAACTCAGCAGATCCCTGCCAAGGCTTAGGCCTTGGTGGCAGCCACTGGGGGAGGGGCCATCTTCACCCTACCTGACATCTGAGATATCCATTTGAATCATGTAGGGCTTTGGCCTGACTCCTGATATAAAACAATATAGCTGAATTATGGAAAGCAAGAAGTAGGTGCCATTCGTAGCCCACTAGTACTGGGCAGGGATGTCTGCTACATAGTTTCAGAGACATTCATGGACCATAGCATATTCCCAAGTACTTCCCATCCCATGTACAATGTGTGTGATTCATTCTACATGAGAGTGCCTCTAACAGCCTAATAGACTATTGATGTTATCCATTTGAACATAATTTCTTGCTAAATACACATAGAATCTATGGCAGTAAACTTATTTTAAGAATTTTCTACACTTCCATAACTTCAATCTGATCTTTTTAATAATGTCTAAATCTTTGCTGATGTTACTTTATACAAACGATTTTTCCTGCAGTACTTTGGATCTTTTTCCTTGGTTGCCTCTACCCATTTTCCCATACTTCAGACAGTTGTCTGATGGTCTCTATGTGAAAATTTTACTGAACTATCTCACATACTCTTTCCTCATTTTTTTTTTCATTTTAGAGCCATAGTTTCCCCATTGTCTGCATTCTTTGAGCATTTTTGTTGTTGTTATTAGTTCCTCACAAGAGATCATTTGATGAGTCTAATGAAATTAAAAGTCAAAATCATATCCTCCTTGTTTTTCAGTGTTGAGGGAGATGAATTAGAATGGTTGAAATTTGGTACTTCATCTGCTGCCAAGAATTTGGGTGTACAAATATCATAGTGGTTTAGAGTTTAGAGAAGTTCTGTTTCCCCCCACTTAGAACTTATTTAATAACCAGAATTTTCAAAATGGTTTTGGTCTCTCCACTCTACTCTCAGAACCATGAAGCAGTTTTTCTCTGAGTATTACTGTGAGAACCTGGCCATGCTGGTGGAGATAAAAATGAACAAAGCTGTAGGATGTCTAAAATCTGGCTGCAGGAGTTTCTACCTCTCACAGTTCTCTTATCCTTGTTTGTAAAGACAATTAACATATTTCTACCCTTGTTTTGTTCCTGGGTTTCTTCAGAGTAATTTACATTTCTGCCACACTACCTCCTAGATCTCCCTTGATCTTCAAGCGTTGCTGAATTTAAGTTAGGTTGTTTTTTGTTATTGAGAAAACATTCTTCTGTGTTTTTCCAGGTGAACTGAAAAGTGAAAGTGTGTATGTTCACTGTTTGATTTTTAGTGACAGTATGTAACCCTAAACATGGATTCTGCTGTGTCCCAATTAAAGATAATGTGATCAAAAGCCTAGGTGTTCACAGCTTTGGATCTGACAGGCACTTTGATAACCCAAACTTCTGCCTGGAGGAGTGAGTTCTCGATGTGTGTTCCCTGTTAACTTCAATAACCTCTCAGGCCAGGCTTTCTTCACTCTGTCAAGAGATTTGTTACATGGTTGACAGTCATGAGAACCTGAGTCTTCAGGTATAGGAATAATATTCCTTTGCATGTCCTGGGTTTTCTATACCATATCTTCACAAATGTGAATATAAAAGACACTTTTCTCAAGGATAGCATAGGACGTTGCTTCATAGATAGGATGTCTACTCATTAATGAGCTTGCATGTCTTTTACTTCTTTTATTTTCTAACCTACACTCCTGATGTACAATATGAAGCCTAATCACTGCTTCTTGAGTATCTGGAGGTCTTTTGTTTGCAACTGTGCTGTTTTGTTTACTGTGCCCAGTCTGTAAATTAACTTTTTTCCATGTTAGAATGTCAACAAACTTGTAAAAATTAATTTTCCCACGTAATTTTGTGTAAATATTTTTCAAAATGTTTTATTCTCAAAAAAGCTTTTTGTGATTTTTAACAGTAACAACAATATAAACATCATAGGAACCCTCAGAAAGTTTTGGAACTGGGGCTTGGACAGTGGTTAAGAGTACCCAGGTGCAACCTTATTAGACTCATCCTTGCCTTCCCTATGGAAAAATTGTTATGTTTATTTTGCAGTTTTTTCTAAGTTTACCATGTATATTCTTTTAGTTTTGCTCCCTTGAAATGTTCAATATGTGAGTATATAAAATTGTATAGAAAAGCATTATAGGTGGTTTTGTTGTCTCACTGTTTCATATGTGCTCATGTCTGAGTCCAGGCAGAGTGGTTTCTCATCTATTACAGTGGTCACATGGTTGAAGCTTTTTCAAGTTTACTTTTTATAGATGTGAAGAGTCACATTTGTTTCCAGAAGCAACAACACAGTGTATTTTCTGTACATTGGAATAAAATCCCTTGTGTGTAGATTTTGCTATACTCTAAAGTAGAGGACGTGGTTGTGGAGTGTATCATTTGATCCTTCATTTTTTCATAAGTCTACATGCTAGTTTTGTCTTTCCAAAATTCCATTTCCTTTGGCTCTTTCCTCAACCAACATCATAGATCTTGTTTATATTTGGTTTTTTTCTTGAGTTATATATTTTGTTTATTTTTCTTATATGTTTGTTGATTTTTACCCAGTGCAAAAATTCTTTTTATTGTATAGAGTGCAATTTTTTTTTTACTTCTTGTCTCTCTTACTTGTCATAATTTACATAGGTATTAATTTCTCCCTCTAATTCTGATGGCTTCATGATTTTCTTCTGGGGAAACAATTTTTTCACATCCAAAAGATATTTGACTATGAATTCTCCAAGTATTCAAGTTTATCTTTTCCCATTTAAAAGTGGAACTTTTACATGGACAATGAAGAATAAAGTGCATGTTTCAATGTATATACCTGTTTATCCCTGTCTTCTGTATTAAACAGTCGGTGATTTCTGCCACTTTATACAATAAGAGTTCTATCATCATCAAAATTCTATTTCCATGTGAGCTCATTGAAGACTCTCTTCCTTTTATGTGATCTATTTGTCATTCTCACTAATAGAACAACACATTAAATACTGAATTTTGAGTCTCTTTCCTGTATATTAAAGGATCAAGGTTACCTTATTGTTTACTAGTTATTGAGCATTGTTAAATATTTGTTACACTGAACAATTATAATTTCCTTTGACATATCAAAGGTGTGATTTGGAAGTGTTAAAATTTTTTCTTCAATTTTTCCTTTTATTACTGCAAGTTCAGTTTGCAATATATGGTGTTCACTATATATAATTTATATTTTAATCATATTATTCCCTCATTTCTCTCCCATATGCAAGTTTCAAAATGCTGTCTAAATATACTCAAGGAAGGGATCAATTAAATTAGTAATAAGTTGAAAAAATTCTATGACCTGTGAGAGCAATTCCTCAGATATTCTTCTACCTTAGTTTTTTTACTTGAATGCTGATCTTGTAGGCTCCATGCATAAACCATGCTTTAGAGACAGTGTTCAAATAAAGCTGAGGTTAGCAGAAGAACCAGTGTTCTCCTTCTGCTATTGCTTTAGCAATGAATTCTAATCTAGCATCAGGATTCCTGTAGGAGATATGTACATGAATGGACAATAAGTGTTTGATGACTAAGACATGAAGTAAACATTTGGAGGACTCAGCCTCATTTCAGCTTTTTCTAAGTAGAGGTGAAATATTTCATGTTGTGAGGCTCACTCTTCTTCCTGGATATCTGTGTCTGATGATTTAGGAGGCAGTATCCTTTGAGGATGTAGCTGTGACCTTCACTGTGGAGGAGTGGGCTTTACTGGATCTATCCCAAAAGAAGCTCTACAGAGATGTGATGTTTGAAACCTTTAGGAATGTGGCTGCTATAGGTAAGGGAAATATAATTTTCTCAGGTAATCAGAGAGCATTGGTTATCAGTGCAGTTTGCTTTATGTGAAAACTTGATGATTGTTCCAGGCATGGTCATATTATACTATGAATCTAACCGGAATCTCTGAATTTTTATGTAATGTAGTAACATCATTACATTTCTCTTTTTACACTTTAGGAAAAACCTGGGATGATGAGAAAATTGAAGATGAGTTCAAAAACTGCAGGAGAAATCTAAGGTAATTTATACTCACAAGAAGAATGTTCCTTAAGAGTCAAAAATATGAAAACCAAGCAAACTATACAAATGAAGCTATGTTACAACTTCTTTTTCTCACAATATTTCTCCAAAGATCCATACATGTTGAGTACCTGTAGTATGATAGTTGAATACTTGAAATATTACAATATTTGAAATGTAGGCAGTACTGACATTATGACATGACACAGGTGACATTATTTAATGTAAAAGAATAAGCAAATTATTTTCCATTGTCAAGATTATAGTTTTTGTATGAAATTGCATTTAGGCATTGACTATAGGAGTATATTAAACAAATTTTGTGTTTAGACTGAGAGCCAAATTCAGGATATCTAATTATATATAATATATCTTTAAAAGACTACATTCATGTCAAACATTATGTAAGGAATGCTGTATGTATTTAAATGTGCTATATACATTCAGTATTTGCAAAATTGTTGTCCTTGTGAACATTTTGAAAATCCAAATTCATGCCACTATTTTGATAATAGTTATTTTCAAGCAATCCTCCAAATCATTCAGTCCATTCATGTAACAAAATATTAGAAGGCACCCCATTCCATAATGTTTGTTGGAGTGTCATTTGTAGTATACCATCCATAGAAATATAGAGAGAGAAATCTCTTCTTGGCCTTTTGCTAAGATCAAGTGTAGAAATGTATATAGAGATTCATCAAAAAAAATAAAAACAGAAATTCCATTTTATCCAGCCATACTTTTGCTGAGTATATTCCCTCTAAAAGTAAAGTAATCATATTACAGTAATGCATGCGCACCTTTCTTTGTGGCAGCACAACTTACAAAAGCTAAATTGGAGAAACAGCCTAGATGCCCATTTGCAGATGAGTTGATCAAGGAAATAAGGGATAGCCTGTGAATGATGGTGCTTGTGTGGAATCATAGCACTCTAGAAAGCTGAGGCAAGAAGATAATACATTCATGCTCATACTGGACAACTTAATGATTAATGAGACTATTTTAAAATACAAAGTAAAAAAGGCTGGGGATGTAGTTCAATGCTAAAAGCCTGGGGTAAATCTCCAGCACTGAAAAAATTATAGTGTGTATATGTAAAGAAGAATGAAATTATGCCAATTGCCAAAAAATGAAGGATCTGGAGTCAATAATGTTGTTATATAATTATATAGACACAGAAATTTCAATATAATGTATTATATTTTTATGAGAAACCCAGAGTATTAATTAGGTAATAAAATAAAGGAGAGATAGAAGAAGAGAGGCAGACATTTTGGAGTGTGTGAAGAGACAGTGGAAGGGGGAGGGCATAGATTCAGGGAAGATAGGGTATGAAATATAATCAAAATATGGACTACTTATGTCCCAATTCCTCAAAATGAAAGTGTTATGTATTCAAATGTCAGTTATACCAAATAAATATTACTCTTTTGGTAAAAGTTGTTTTGAAGCCATGATCCAGAGTGTATAGTAAACTCATGATCAAATATCCTTTGGGGGCATCAAACCAGATCTCCTTCCAATACACCATTTATAAAAAGATACTTTTAAATGTGATTTGTTGTTTATTTTATTCCTTTACAGCAGTGAAGAGGTAGCAAAATGCTATGAATATGAATTATGGTATCAACATGGAGAAATGATTTTCTGGACTACAGATGATAATGTGAACACAAAACCAGTTGATACAAAACCAGGTGAAAACCTTGGCTCTAGAAATCCCCTGATTGGTCATTCATCACCAAATGTGCACATCATAGCTAACACTGAAGTCAAATTATATGAATATCAGGGTTTTGAAGAGAAGCTGTCTGGCTGTAACAGATTTGGGAAAACCTGCACTGACTTCCAGTCCTCTCACAAGCATGCAAAGGCAAATCCTGGAGAGAAACTTTATGAATATAAGCAGTGTGGAAAATTGTACTCCGATTGCACTGAAGGAACCAACACTAAAGGGAAGCCCTTTCTATATGAGCACAATGTGAAAGCCCTCAATATAGCCAACTATGTTCAAATCTGGGAAAGAAATCACAGTGAAGTGAATATTTATATATGTTCAGAATGTGGAAAAGGTTTTACTCCTCACCATTTTATTCAGATACATGAAAGAGTTCACACTGACAAAAAACTGTATGTATGTAAACACTGTGGGAAATCCTTCACTAATAACACTTCATTTGGTAATCATCAAAGAACTCACATTGGGGAAAAACCCTGTGTATTTAAGCAACATGGAAAAGATTTTAGCACACACAGTGATTTTCAAAGGCATGAAAGAACTCACACTTGGGAGAAACCTTATGAATGTAAACAATGTGGGAAAGCTTTCAAGACACACAGTGATTGTCAAAGACATGAACGGACTCACACTGGGGAGAGACCCTATGAATGTAAGCAATGTGGGAAAGCTTTCAGCACATACAGTAATTGTCGAATACATGAAAAAATTCACACTGGGGAGAAACCTTATGTATGTAGGCATTGTGGAAAAGCATTCAGCAGACAGAGTAATTGTCAAATACATGAACAAATTCACACTGGGGAGAAACCCTATCAATGTAAGCAATGCGGGAAAGCTTTCAGTAAACCCAGTGTCTGTCAAAGACATGAAAGAACTCACACTGAGGAGAAACCCTATGAATGTAAGCAATGTAGGAAAGCTTTCAGGACACAGAGTGATTGTCAAAGACATGAACGAACTCACACTGGAGAGAAGCCCTATGAATGTAAGCAATGTGGGAAAGCTTTCAGCACACAGAGTAATTGTCAAATACATGAAAGAATTCACACTGGAGAGAAACCCTATGTATGCAAGCAATGTGGGAAAGCATTCAGCAGGCGCAGTAATTGTCAAGTACATGAACGAACTCACACTGGGGAGAAACCCTATGTATGTAAGCAGTGTGGGAAAGGTTTCAGCAGACATGGTGCTTGTAAAATACATGAAAGAACTCATACTGGGGAAAGGCTCTATGTATGTAACCAATGTGGGAAAGGTTTCAGCAGACATAGTCAATGTCAAATACATGAAAGAACTCATATTGGCGAGATATCCTATCTATGTAAGCAGTGTGGGAAAGCTTTTGGCACACACAGTGATTGGCAAAGACATGAAAGAGCTCACAATGAGGAGAAGCTCTGTGTATGTAAGCAGTGTGGAAAAGCTTTCAGGACACACAGTGATTGTCAAAGACATGAAAGAATTCACACTGGGGAGAAACCCTATGTATGTAAGCAATGTGGGAAAGCATTTAGCAGACATAGTAATTGTCAAACACATGAACGAATTCACACT
>NW_004625010.1:18501-50863 GCF_000247695.1 Heterocephalus glaber
CTCATGGGCTACTTTGTTTCCTGGGGTTACAGAAGGTTCATCTTGTTGCTAGGGCAAACTCTAAAGGGAAACATCGGAGTTAGTGGAGACACGGTTCCCCATTACATAGTCTCCTGGCTATTTATAACAAAGAGTAAAATTAAAATGAAGCTTTTTGGCTGACACTGCTCCCCACAACTGAAGACCAAGTTGCTTCTCTGCTGGTTCCAAGGGTTGGAATCTGTCTCCACACAGCACCAAGAAAAGTGGTAGAGGGGGGAGAGAGAGAACTGTGGCCCTGAGGCCACATACCCTGCCACCGAAAGGAGTTCATAAATGTAGAGGTGAAACTAAGAACACCTAAGAGCAATGCAGCAGTTTTGCAGGTTGCGATGCTGGGAATCTTCTAGCTACCCAGCCAGGTAGTGAGGTCAGGGGCAGCGAGTTTTCACTGGACTCAGGCTCCTAACTTGATCATAAAGGAAATGAAAGGGATTTAATTCTCAATTTCAGTTCTCTTCTTTGTAAAATGGAGAGAGCACTCTCCATGGCCTCCTTCCAAAAATGTCCCTAGGTCAAGCGTAGAAAGTTCCTGCATTTTGGATGAAGTGGAAAAAATTGTCAAAGTCATTAACTACCAGCTATAAGTGGAGACCAAGCAATACGGTGCAAAACCAAACTGGAAGTACAGAAATGGGCCAGGATTTAGCTCAGTGGTGCCACCGCCTGCCTCACAAGTGCAAGGTCATGAGTTTGATTCCCGATACAAAACAAACAGAAATACAAAAATATATTTAGGGAAGGCGAGGGCTCTAGGACTCAGTCACACATTGCATATGTGACTCGGCTTCACATTATGTGAAGGAACTATGTGGTCTTGAGGTGGGGCTCTCTCTTTCAGGGGGTTACATCCTGCTTGAGGACCCCTTTTTTCAGTCCATCACTGACGTGAGTGCCTGCACTGCGGTGAGCACAGCACTAGACATGGAGGATAAATATGAAGAAGACATGGTCTCTGCCATCAAAGTTGGCTGGAGGGAAACAGAAATGATGCCTATACAGTACTTTGTTCATAAATACTAACTCTAGGCTAATGAACAGTAGACTGGGGATGGAGGCATGTGGGACAGAGTTGAAGGGATAGATTTAATAAGGGATTAGGTGGTCAGAAGTTTGAATTCTGTGATTTGGGGACTTCTTGGGTAGGGGAGGCCAGGGGATGAGGACTCTAGGAGGGACTTGAGGCTAAGCAAAATATATTTGTCAAAAAACCAAGTCTTGGTCTCTTGAGCAAAAGCAGGATCTACTCCAGTCATCCCCAGTGGTACAGAAGGTCAGAGCAAGTGACAACCTTGAAGTGGTCCTAAGCTGCTCCCGTCTCGTGACCCCTCCATGCACCACCTCACCCACACCCCAGAAATCCCTTCGCTTGTGCTTCACGTGACAGGCCAAGCCCACCACCTCTCTGTCTTCCGTTACCATCCTGGTCCTGCCACAGTGCCCAGTCGGCTCCCCATTTCTTGTTGTCTGCTTAAACTGCTTTTCTACACAGCTGGCTGATCTTTTAACAATGTAAAACAGGTCATGTTATTCCCTTCCAAGGCTTCCCCTCACTTTTGGAGCAAAACCCCAACTTCTCACCCGGGCTTACACGGCCATATGCAATCTGGCTCCTTCTCCCTCTGTCACCCTTCTCTTCTACTCTCCAGCAACCCTTCCTATGTTCCTTGAAAGAGGGCAGCTTTTTGTAGCATCCGATCAGCCCCACTGCTGGTTCCTCCCAAATGGAAGCTCGACAGCTGGGACAGAAGAAGCCTGCAGTGTTGGACACAGACCAGGACCAGCTGGCAGAGATCACAGTATCCTGTCTTTGCCAATTCCATTGCCAGTCTCCACTGTGAGTTTACCTTCCTAATAGCAGACTTCTGAATGACAATACTATGCACCTGGGGCCTGCTGAATATTTACTGTCAGAAGAATGAGACTAAAACACTTCTGTGGGGCGTGGTGGAGCACACCTGTAATCCTGGTGCTTGGAAGGCTGAGGCAGGAGGATCATCATGAGTTTGAGGTCACTTTAGGCTACATAGTGAGTTCAAGGCCAGTCTGAACTACACAGCAAGACCCTGTCTCAAACAACAACAACAACAACAAAACTTTCCTTAGCATGCCTATTTGGAGAAGCAGCTCTGGCCTCAGGGTCTCCTCAGGGTCTCCATGCTGGGCCCAGGCAGAGGAGCAGATAGTGGATGCTAAGGTGCTGCAGTCAGAAGTCCTCAGTCCCACCTGTAGCTGGGTCACTTACTGAGTGAGACCAGGAGCAGGAAGATCATTTGACCTCTGAGTTTGTTTTCTAATCTGTAAAATGGGAACAAATCCTGGCTTCTTAATATAGATAGATAGATAGATAATTTCACGGATAATTTTCACCGTTTCTAATATGACTGTTACATAAATACCCCCACACCATTCTGAATACATATAAAAGGTTTTTAGTGACATGAAATGTTCTATCCATTACTGTTTTTTCCCCCATTTATTTTGTTGATGTGCTAGCTGAATAATTGTAGCAAGCTATTTTTAAGAACAAATGAAAGCTTAAAATGAAAACATTACATGATTTTCATGAATCAGGAATCATAAAGACATCATCATTCCACTTAATAGAAGCTCCTAGGACAACTTGCTGAACTCTTCTATATGAGTATGGCAAATGTTCATTAAGCAACTACTTTACTTAAAAAAAATACAAGTTTTTATGGACAATAGGAATAAGATAATCATCAAGACAGTTCACAAGCTCATTGAGAATGGAAATTTTTCTTATAGTGTTTAGATTCTGACTTCTAAGATATATGGAAAAGATTGATGCTTGTAATAAGAAAAATTGACACTACTTTATGGAATAATCATCAATGTAACAAAAAGTGTATTCATTACTGTAAAATAAAAATCTGTATACATGTACATGAGAAGACTTTAAAGACATCTAAGAGATGCAGTGACACCATCAAATTCATATTAAAGAACTTACTTTCAGAGTAGTGCATTGTGAAGAAAAAGGAAAAAGAAAAACATCAGAGCTACTTCTAATAGTCTAAGCAAAAGATGTGGCCCTGAAATAAGGGAGTGAAGTAGGAAGAGAATAATTTGAAAGATTCTTAAGTGAGCTAAAAATATAGCTCAGTGATAGATCCCTTGCCTAGCATCCATGAGATCCTGATTTCTATTCCCAAAATAATAAAAAAATTATAATAATAATAATAATGCTGCCAGAAGACGTAGAACACCCTTGTAATGTCAAGCACTTGGGAGGCTAAAGCAGAAAATCATGGGTTCCAGGTCAGTGTGGGCTACATGAGCCTGTCTCAAAAAGTATGCCCAGTACAGAAAAAGGAAATACTTAAGAGGTAGAATCATTAAGACTAGACTGGACTTGGATATTAAAGGAGAATCCAATTGTTCACCAAGGTTTCTCATTACGGTACCAAGATAGATGGTAGATATTAGTTTTTCTTTGGTGTAACATACAGAAGACTAGGAAAAGGCATAAAGCACGCGAAAGTAGTGGGTGGTGGTGGAAGAGGTGAGTAAGAAAGACGGCCTTACATGAAATACCAGAAGATAAAAATCAGGCATGAATGGTAAGGAAAGTGTAGAATCCCTTGTACTAAATTCACAGGGACACGGGAAACCACAAAAAGCTATTACTAGGGAAATGACATGATTGATGAGCACCATAGAAAATGGTTTTAGCGTCAGTGAAGAAAAAATTATTTGGAAATTGTACATCTTGATTCCTTGACAAATGCCATAATAATTATCATAACAGCACCTAGAAATATTTCCAACAGAAACAGGTAAGTCACCCACTTAAGAAAACTGCCTGTCAGTATAGGTTGAAGTGAAGGTTATAGTATTGAAATTCAAACTGACAAGTTAAAAGAGATTTCATATGCCATACTGAAACACTGACAAGTCTTTTGTAAAAGTTTGCTTTGCAGGGAATATTTTCTTAAAGGACACTGCATATCAGAAGCACTTTGAAGCATTCAGTATTTAAATCAAAATACTTTCTAATATGTACTGCTTCAGCCAATAAAACAGGTCATTAATTTCTATGTACAGATAAATACAGCCAAAGATGAGAACGTATTTAGATAAACTAGTAGTCTTGGCTCTGCCCATCATAGTAGCAACACCTACAGCCTAATTGGGTCCTTAATCAGAGCCTTTATTAGTTTGCTAGAGGCTACCACAACAAAGTAACCCAGACTGTCTAGCTTAAAACAACAGGAGTTCATTTTCTTGTAGCTCTGGAGACTAGAAGTCTAAGACCATGGCCTGGCTTCTTCTCTCCTTGGCTTGCAACTGGCCACCTTCTGGCATGTCTTCATTTGTCTGTCTTCCTTCGTCCCATACATCCCTTGTGTCTCTTTGTGTGTCAATGCCCTATCTCTAAAGATATCCACATTCTGAGATAACAGGTGTTATAGCTTCAACATATGAATTCTAGGGGTCCAATTCAACCCATTAACAGAATTCTTGGCTGCAAAGAACTAAAACTAACTCTAAGTAGAAAAGGAATCTACTCTTTGAATCTGTAAGAACCTGACAATCAGGATTAGGAAACAAAAAACAAGAGATAATAGTGAAGAATGAAACTAAGGTCTGGTACGGGTCCTGCCACTGGCTCTCCACCGGTGCACTTGCAATACATACATCCTTCCAGTGCCCTGAAGAACTCCTGAATTGTGCCTCTTTGTTTCATTCGAGATTAAAATCCCTAGGCTAGTGAGGGAGAACCTTGAAGAGCTTTCAATGATAACAAACAGCCAACTGCAGCACACGTGCCCGAGGTTCACTACCACTGCTAGGCCTAGGAGGCAGGCTGCAGGGAGAATCTACCTACCTGTTCAATTCTCAATTATGTACCTAACATCTGGCTTTGTGGGATAAGAAGGAGAAATTACACCCTGGTTTTTAAAGTGGAAACTTTAACATAATGGATTAATTCTTCCCATATACACACAAAGAAGGAAATTCAGATGCTGGGTAGCAAAAAATAATAATACTATAATTTCTTTTCAGTACCAAATCTACTGCCTAGTGACTTACATTAAAAAAAATACATTCGGAGACCCCAAAGTTGAAACTTTTCTTCCCGTGCCTGAGGCCGCCCCCGGTGGCTCTGCAGCTATCACCATGCCACAAAATGAATATATTGAATTACACCGTAAACGTTACAGTTATCATTTGGATTACCATGAGAAAAAGAGAAAGAAGGAAAGTTGAGAGGCTCATGAACGTTCAAAGAAGGCAAAAAAAAAATGATTGGCTTGAAGGCTAAGCTCTACCATAAACAGCGCCATGCCGAGAAAATACAAATGAAGAAGACTGTCAAGATGCATGAAAAGAGAAACACCAAACAAAAGAATGATGAAAAAACTCCTCAGGGAGCAGTACCTGCCTATCTGCTAGACAGAGAGGAACAGTCTCAGGCAAAAGTACTTTCCAACATGATTAAACAAAAAAGAAAAGAAAAGGCAGGAAAATGGGAAGTCCCTCTGCCCAAAGTTCGTGCATAGGGAGAGACAGAAGTATTGAAAGTTATTCAAACTGGAAAGAGAAAAAAGAAGGCATGGAAGAAGATGGTTACTAAAGTCTGCTTTGTTGGAGATGGCTTTACAAGAAAACCACCAATATACGAAAGGTTCATTAGGCCAATGGGCTTACGTTTCAAGAAGGCCCATGTAACACATCCTGAACTGAAAGCCACCTTTTGCCTGCCAATACTTGGTGTGAAAAAAATCCTTCATCACCACTATGTACAACTTTGGGTGTTATTACCAAAGGTACAGTAATTGAAGTGAACGTGAGTGAGTTCGGCCTTGTGACACAAGGAGGCAAGGTTATCTGGGGTAAATATGCCCAGGTAACCAACAATCCTGAGAATGATGGATGCATCAATGCAGTCTTACTGGTTTGACAAATGTTTCATACAATAACTTCTTACACTTATTGAAGGTTACAGACCAATGAGGAAAACCACCATTACTGTGAATACTACCACAGCTTTTGTAACTGCAGTCATCAAGAGATTTATTAAATTGTAAGAACATTAAAATGGCCCAGTTTAAAAAATAAAATTCTCGTGGATTTTAATAAATTTATCAGTATAGCTATACCCAAAACAGTAAATTCATAGCCTTTTCTACTAAACAAGTTGGGATTGGTGCTATTTTTCTTCTAATTCTTTCACACTGGGCATTTACCTCGGGTTTGACCCTATTCCCACTACCACTTGCTGTAATTCATTCATCCTGATACTCATGTTTATGGTTCTTCTTTCTTGGGCATTTGAATTTGCAACCACTGGCCTATTCCCTCAGTTTATTTTCTGGAAGTTTAGTTTCAATCATAAAGTTAATTAAAATACGAGTAAAAGTTAGAGAATCCTCAATCCTTTCCCATTTGCTACTGGAAACCACAAAAAGGGATTTACCTTATTTCATAAAACATCAATTCAATAAGTGGGACTTCACCCTTTCTAGACTATGAAATAATGTATGTACGAAGGGAAAGGGCTATCAAAGCCAGTAGGTGTTTTCTACTTGACACAAGGAAGAATGTTTTCTGTCTGGATTACAACTTCAGGGAAAAAAACAAAAGCAAAGGTCAGAGGGAAGCAGAAAGGCGTCAAGAACTATGATACTGAAAACACTATTATAAGATCCCAGATTCTTTTTAACCTTCCCATATTTATTACTTATAATTCATTGGCTTTATAATAACGACTGCTAAAAAATAAAAGCCTAAAGTGTATCTTGGGAGGCAGTAAGAGGAAGGCAACTAAATTCAACCCCCACAAGAGGTCTTAAAAGATTTTCCAAGAAACAAGCAGATTGTAATAGCACACACTATATTTGGATTTGAAATGTCCCCAGTGGCACAGGGACAAGCAGGGCTCCCCAACCCACCTCTTTCATTTGGTACTCAAACAGAAATTACAGTATTATTATTTTTTGCTACCCAGCATCTGAATTTCCTTCCCCTGTGTGTATATGGGAGGAATTATACATTATGTTACAGTTTCCACTTTTAAAGGTGCACAGCCAACAAGGGAGCTGAGCGCCATCTGTACTTACAGCTGCTTCACATTGCCCATTAGCACCTGAGCTCAGCCTCCTGCCAGGCCAGTGAGTCTCAGGAGCACCAACCCAACTCTGAACTCCACGGGTGATCTAGGTTGTATACTCCTTTGAATCTTTCTGAAACTGAAACCACCGCCCTCACCCCCGATCCATGGAAAAACTGCCTTCCACAAAAGTGGTTCCTGGGGCAAAGATTGGGGAAGGGATTGACTGCAGGCCATGGCCCTAACAGGAGGTGGTGGAACATATAACAGGCGGTGTCTAGTGGAAGTTAGGTAACCGGCGGTGGCCCTGAAAGGGGTATTGGAACCCCAGACACTTCCTGTCTCTCTCTACTTCGCTGCTCCCAGGAGTTGAACAAGCCTCCTCTGCCACCTCTGGCGCACACTCCCTCCATGGTGTACTGTGCCGCTCCAGGACCAAAGCAGCAAGGCCACGCAACAAGAGACCAAACCTCTGAAGCTCTGAGCCAAAATAAACCTTTCTCCTTACAAGTGTTTATCTTGGTTCTTTGTCACAGGGATGGAAAGTTAACACAGAGTAGTGAGGAAATTCTCTGACAAGAACTACAACTATAAACCATTCCCCCCAAAAAAGGGAAAAAGTAAAAGCGAGGGAAGCCCACCAGTGTGGGACAGGAGCCCAAGTGAAATTTACACCCAAACAATACTTAGCACGCAGACATACAAACACCACTATATACGTGGGAGTATTTGACATTATCTTATGTAGACAGTTACTAAGTAAATAATTCCATTAATTAAGGGAGCACTGAGATTTCTCCCTATGCAGATTTATGTAAAACATTACAGGCTTTTATCTAGAAAGACGATTCTTGGCCACAAGCGGCATCTTCTACAATTATGTAACAGAAATAACCAAGCACTGTACATTTTGAAAAGACAGTATTTTTGTTTGTACAAATATTAAGACCCCACTCATTATGTACCTTTTCAAGCCTGACCTACTTTTGTAACGCTAGGAGACAGATATATCGGCTTTGAAGTCAGGCTGCCAAGTTTGACTCCCTGGCTCAGTATTGTTTTGGGTATCTCTTCTTCTTTTGGTATATACAATGAGAACAGCAGTGATAACGGCCTCGGTGCAGTTTTGACCATCAGGTAAACAACGAGTGTAACGTGTCGAGCACTTTCTGGATTTACCAAGCGCTTAAGCTAGGCTCAAAGTAAGTTTAGCTTCACACTAAATTTGGTTCCTTTTACATTATAAAGGAGTTCTAGGAATCAACCAGGCACTTTCAGTCTGAAAATAATGCAGTGCTTCACAGTTCACGAGCCCCATTCACTGGGACGACACCGCTGGCGCTCTTCAAATGAAACGTTTGCCCCTTCTTCCCGACCCTTCGCAGGACGGTGAAGACCCGCACTGGCGCCGCCATCCACACCTGCCCCGCGGGCTCCGGAGGTGACTGGGAACGAAGGCGGCGGGGCCGCCCGGGGCTGCTGCGGCTGCTCGCTGAGCTCTCGGGATGCAGAAGACCCTGCCCCGGAGGCCACGACTGACACAAGACGCCCATCCTCGAGGGGGCGAGGAGACGGCCGCGCCTGAACCCTGACAGCTCGCCCAGATCACCCTCAGGCGGGCTGCGACCTACAGACAGCCGAGTGGGCTGGCGACAGCACCTGTGACGTCCGCTCACTTTCCCACGTCGGGTCTCCGCCCCGTCCTGGCCAGAGAAGGCCGGCGAGCAGGCGCAGCTCCGCTTCCGGCCGCCGCTCTTTGCTACCCACAATGCTCTGCGACCCCGACCTGTCGCAAACGCCGCGATTCGGCAGCGAATGAGCACCTCGCTTTCCGGGCGCTGCGGCTGCGACGGCGGTCCTGTCTTCCTTCTCCTGCTGTGGTGCCAAAGTCCCTCACGGCATCCATCTGTCCTTAAGTCTGGCCGGTGCCACCTCTCTCCGCAATGCCCCCCAAGAAACAGGCTCAGGCGGGGGGCAGCAAAAAGGCGGAGCAGAAAAAGGAGAAGATTATTGAGGTGAGCACTCGCCCCTCCCCCTACTCGCGCCGCGAGCCTCCCCCGCGGCGCCCGAGGCTGCGGAGCGCGGCCCGCGTGTGCCCCCTTTGGGCTCCGTGCTCCGAGCCGCTTCCGGCCCTGCTGACGCCCGCTGCCCCTCGTCGCCGCAATGACGCGGCCGGCGCCCCCCGCACGCGGGCTACCCGCTCGCCCTCACCCGCCCGGGGCCGGATGAGCCCGGGTTTCTGTCCTTCAGGCCCTCGCCTCCCTGGCGTCTCTAGGCTGGTGTCGGAGGAGAACATGCTCAGCGGGCTTGGGTCAGTCTGGAAGGCCTACTCGCGGCGGGCCTTTGTTTTCCTTGGTTTTTTAAAACCTATCACCCCGGAGAAGTAGTGTTCATTTTTTCGAATCAACACATTACACCTTAGTGACCTTTTTGATCCATCTGTAAACTTTCCCATAAGAAGCGGAGGTTTTCTTTCAGATTGCAGACTACCATGTTGCACACAGCGTCTGGTGCATATGATGTGAATTAGATGAAAAAACGCTTTGAAAGAGATTAAATTGTGTCAGTAGTTATGCTAAGTACCATTTCCCTGTGTGTGTGTGTGTGTGTTTAATACATTAAGCCAGTAACCTTTTAATGGCCAAGGAACGGTATTGACGGTAAGTGTACTACAGCTGTTTCCCAGGGCTGTATCAGTGAGTTTCTTTAAGATAGTGAACCGATTTGACATTCCTTAAACACACCCTGTAGCCCTAGTGAGATGTTTTTTCTGGATTTCTGCTTTTAATCTTCCTCGTCAGTAAAAGTACGTCGCGAGTTTTTGGTGTAATTGGAAAAGGCTATAACTATTTTGCTGCAAAAGATATCTGAAGTATGGATAGCCATTTGTGGAATACTTCTCACTAAACCAAAATGAATGGTGTTTTGAAAGGTTTATTACTGATTGTTTAATATCTGGTTATTACAGCCCTGCAGACCGGCAGTGAAAGTCCTCGGGGTTCCGTTGTACAAATCTAGTCAGAATCTAGGCAGATACTGAATATTTTTTAAAAGTCTGCTGATTTGGTTTAAATGCTTGTGAAAAACTTCAGTAACCTTGGCCACATTTTGACTCTGAAGTAGATCCTGCATTCTTATTGCTAATTTCTACTGCTTATAACTCGGGTAGTGCCATAGCCAGACATTTGAAAACAAAATGAGGACACCTTCACGTCTGTGGTAACTGATACCTTTCTGAACAACGTGGATTCCTGGCACAAATGAGCATCTTGGGGATGAGAACCTGATGGCATTCAGTGCTATGTAAAACAAGAAGGACATGTGGAAGTGTCTTATAGTACAGAGCAAAAGTTCCCTTATGAAAATAAGTGTTAGATGACTATTTAAAGTATGCTTTATGCATCATAGAGCTTTAGTTGTTTTAATTTAATTGTTACGGCTTAATTTTTTTTCAGGAATATGTATGGATGTTAGAGTGTCCTGTCAACTCAAAATATTAACATACGTGTGGCTCCATTCATCTTGTAACAAGATTTTTTCATTTTGTTTGAGCTTTTTGATGTGGGATTGAACACAGAGCCTCCTAAGCACACACTCTGCCACTGAACTACCCTCAGCTCCCAGCAAATAAGATTATTTTTAAAGTTAACAAGAAAAAGCAAATTTTCATTAGCTACAGTATCTCCAAAGAAGAATGCAAAAAAGGAGGCAGTTGGACTCTTTAACTGACGAATTGTTAGGAGTGGTGGAATTAACTTGGTTTGGTTTTGTTCTGTCCTAAACCCCCAGCTCGTCTCCATGACGATGGCAAGGGATATGGGAACGTGAGGCAAGGTCAGCTCACCAGCCAAGCCTCATCTAAAATACAGTAGCACCTTTTTACTTTTTGTATAAATTTCCAAAATTCTAACCAGAAAGGCTCTTTATTCCCAAAGCATAAAAGTTAAAGTAAAATGTTCATAATGAACATACATGATCTGGAATTCTAAATGGGTCTGAATGAATGGTTAAGTGGAACGTGTGCTTTTCAGCAGGGTGTGGTGGGATCAGACCCAGAGCCTTGGCATCCTAAGTATGCAGTGCCCCCAAGTACACTCTCCCCTGCCCCTTAAGTACTTTTGAGTGGACTTTAACAGAAATGGTTGCCTACCTACCTGTTTCATCCTCTGTACCTTTGTTACTGCTGTTGTAGATGCTGATTGCAGAAAAACAACAACATACAGCTTTCTTTTTTCCATTACTGGGCGTCACACTCAAAGCCTTCGCACAAAGCTACATCCACAACCATTTTTTATTTTTTATTGTGGAACAGGGTCTCCATCAATCGCTAAATTCTCTAGGCTGGGCCCTGTCGTCCTCCCACCTCAGCCTCCGTGAGTGATGGGATTCAAGCGAGTGCCACCACACAAAGCTAACGTGCAGTTTTTGAGAACTTTTAAGTAGAGGAAATAAAAAGATCCCTGAAATGTAGCGTTACGTATTTATGTGAGTTAGTGCTAGTGGGGATGGAACCTAGGGCCTTACATGTACTAGTCAAGTGTTCTACTACTGAGCTGTGTCCCCAGTTTAAGAGGTAGCAATAATTTAATGAAGGAAGTACCAGCTTTGGAGTCCTATGGGCTTGAGTTACTTCAAATCTAGCTCTATAGCAATGGTAGCAAACCTATGGCACGTGTTGTTTTTCTTTTAAGACAGAAGTTGTTAATGTATGAGTTTTTTCCAAACTAAAACCTCAGTATTCAGGTTTAATTACAGTATTGGCACTTTGCAATAAATAAGTGGGCTTTGGATTGCATTTTGGGCACTCTCTCTAAAAGGTTCACCATCACTGCTCTATATGTATGAACAAATTACATGATCTATCTAAAGTGCTATTCTGATCTGCAAAGTGGAGCTCTTTTCCATGTTATTACAAAACTGAGTTAAATAAGATAAAGTGCCTGCCATGTGGCATATATTTATGTGTGTACATATTTCATAGATGGCAGCTACTGTTAATGTTATAAATACAAAACTAGTTAGAGGAAATAATTACAGGCTGGCCTGCACTGTCTATGCTTATTACTTCTTCCTCACTGGGAATAATTTCTTTGTTGCCTGCATTTTTTTTTCTTTTTCTCTTTTAAACACTCCAGAATTTATTTGCATGAATAAGTATTTTCCTTCTGAAGTACATACATCAAAGAGGTTATGGTTCTCTTAGCTATTCACACATTCCTAAAAGATATGTACTACCATTTATTGTAGCGAACATTTAATAAATGGAAGTCACTTTGAACAATAGAATGTTTGGTTATAGAAAAAAATCAATATTGGGTTTAGAGCAAGTGAATAAAGGATATCCACAGACGGACTTGTAGCAGCAAAGAAGTAATGCAGTAATAGGAACCTATAGAGGCAGGAGTCCAGTATATAAAGGATGGAGAAAAAGGAATTGGTTGCTAATGAAGAACTTCAGCTAAGCTCCATTGTTGTTTACAGTGGACCCTCAAGTTACGACCAGCCTGACATAAGAACAACTTGGGTTTATTAGGTTAATGGAAGATTCATCCACCTCTTGTTATCTGTAGTGTGTATCCAGATCTCAGCTGTATTGACCAATTTGAATTAAGCCAGCCCTCGGGAACCGATCAACTGTATAGTGGTCCCTTGACTTACAAACTCAATTTGTTCTCAAGGGCTGGTTGTAACTCAAGTTGGTCAGTTGAAGGCTGAGGCTCCTCTACACAGCTTTCAAAGTCTCTCCTGTATACAGGCAGATCTCAGTGTCCTTAGAGACACACTGGCCAAGGATTTCCCACTTAGCCCCACACAGGAAAGAATCCTGTCATATTCCTTCCAGAACTCTTTAAGGGTTAAATGTGTATCTGAGACCTTCTAGAAGGACAAGGCATGCGGGTCGTAACTCAAGACTTTGCAAGTTAAAACAAATTCTGGTCGTAACCCAAGGTGTTTGTATGTCAGGCCAGTCAAAGCTCCAGGGTCCACTATACTTGAAGCTGGATTAATCAGTTGCAGAATGTGCACTCCAGAGATGGACAGCAAATGCATTCAATAGTGTGTCCAGGGGAGGCGGATGAGGTAGAACATTGCCACCTTCTGCCTATCTGGTGTCCCTCGCAGTAGAAGCGGGTCTCGAAACGGTGGTCAGGGTTGCCCTGCCCTTCCCTTGCTTCCTTTTTTCTCAGCATCTTTAAGGATGATAAGGCTGTAGAAGGAGCAGGATTATTGAAGGGTGGAATGAGGACTAGATAGAGGGCCAGAGTTTTAAGTGAAGTCCAGCGTTCACTGTGTGTTAAGGCTGGAGGAACCTCAGGGAGCCATTCTTTTTTAATGACCTGTTTTCCAAACTTTTTTGTATTTTGATTCCCAAGTCTTCTACTGAAACAGGTATACACACACTGTTCTCTCCCTGCAGCCTAACTCCTAGAACCTTATTAATCCAGTGAGGGCCACTGTTTCCCTAATTTTGTCTTTTTTTTCCCCCTAAATTATTTTATTGCTACATTTTAGGTATACAATACATTTACATTTATCATTGGGTGCTTGTACCTGTACATGTTGTATCTTGGTTCTTATTTTTTCCCCATTCCTTATCCTCCCTTCCCTATGTACAAAGACTTTGTTTTCATTTTTTCCTTTTCTTATAATTTTTCCTTTCCCTTCTTTGCTTTCCCCTTCCCCTCCCACTTTCCCTACCCCTTTGTACCTTTTCTTCCTATTTCAAATTATCAATTATTTGTTTTAATCATTTTAATCTTATTTACACTTTCAGTTTCTCACACTAGAGAAACTGTTCGGTATTTACACGTGTGTCCTATTTCTTTCACTTAAGAGTATGGCCTCAATATGCATCCATTTAGCTATAAATGTCTCTGGTTTCTCCTTTATGGCTGAGTAGTACTACATTTTATAAAAAAAACCCACATTTTCTTTATCCGGTTTCCAGTTGATGGGCACTTGGGCTGTTTCCAAGTCTTAGCTATTACAAACTGAGCTGCTATGAACATGGGTGCACATGTATCGCTGTGGTATGATTCTTTTAATTCTTTGGGGAAGATACCCAGCAGGGGAATAGCTGGGTCGAATGGGACCTCTAGTCCTAGTTCTTTGAGATATCTCCATTCTGATTTCCACAGTGATTGCACCAGCCTGCACTCCCACCAGCAATGGAGAAGGGTTCCTTTTTCCCCACAACCTCACCAGCATTTGTTATTGGTTGATTTCTTGATAGCAGCCATTCTTTCTGAGGTGAGATGGAATCTCTGTTGTTTTCATCTGCATGTCTCGAATAACCAGTGATGTTGAACATTTTTTCATATGTTTATTTGCTGCTTTTACTTCTTTGTCTGAGAAATGTCTGTTCATTTCAGATACCCATTTTTGAGTTGGGTCTTTATATTTGGGGGGGTCTGATTTTTCTCAGTTCTTCATATATTCTAGATAGTAGTCCTTTGTTTGAGGAACAGCTGCTAAAAATTTTTTCCCACATTGTAGGTTGTCTCTTAGCTCTGTTGGTGGTTTCTCTTGCAGTGCAGAAGCTTTTTAATAAGATGAGATCCCAGTTGTTGATTCTTTCTGCTAGTTGCCGTGCTACTGAGGTTTTGTTCATAATGCCTTTCCCTATGCCAAAGTCTTCAGGAGTTCTACCTAACTTATCTTCCATCAAGTTTAGCGTTTCTGTTTTAATATTTAGACCTTTAATCCGCTTTGATCTTAGTTTAGTCCATGGTGGTAGATATGGGTCTAGTTTTAATCTCTGACAGGTTGAAATCCAGTTTTTCCAACACCATTTATTAAAGAGGCTGTCTTTCCTCCAATGAGTGTGGTTGGCTCCTTTGTCAAAGATGAGGTGGCTGAGTGTGTCTGGAGTCCCTAATTTTGTCTTAACCATGGCTTGTAACCTGTTACCTCCTTTTCCAGCCTCTCATACTCCCCCAGCTCCCAAATCCAGGTAGGTAAAAGTCTGTCCTGAGGTCAGGAAAAAAGGAAAAGGCTTTATTGAAGTAGTCCAAATTGTAAACTGTCCTATTTTCAAGAGATAATACTGGTATCCCAGGTCCTCCAGTAGGTTGTTTGGAAAACCTTTAGGTACCAAACTGCCCAAAAACATAACCAAGTTACTTACATATTTCTTCATGGTGGAAAGAAGACGAACTTGGCTTAATCTGGTCAATGTCATCTATCATTAATAATTTACACTTACAGGGCTAGTCACAGTTCTCTGCTTTGAGCAAGGAAGAGGAAGAAAAACACCCGAGCTATGTGTAGGTGACAAATTTGCATAGCTCCTTTAATACTAGCAGTCAGGTAAGTATTATAACCCTTTCTCAGTTGAGGAAACTGACACACAGGTTAAATAAATAAGTTGGCCTAGATTACTAAACTGGCAAACAACGAAGCTGGGATTCAAACCCAGGAAATCTGGCACCAGCCACTGTGCTATTCTGCGTCTCTGCTGTGAATCATTTAACTGCGCAAAGTAAGAATGAAACCCACTTTTCCAATAGGAAAATTGACCAAAAGTTAATCCAGCTCTTTTTTGGAGCAGACTCGTCCACCCCATGGCCCACAGGGTGGGCGGCCTGGCTTGTCTGAGCCTCACTGAATGAAGAGCAAGTGTCTTGGGCTAAATAACATAATAAAACATATACTATAATTAATGTAATAACTAACAAAACTTCAATTTTTTTTTTAACTATAACAGCCATGCCCAATCCAGTTGTGAGTTCGACATGCCTATGAATTTAGACTCTTAAATCTTTACAACCTGAAATCTTTACAGCTCTTAAATCTGTGCAACCTGTTCCTTATTAGCAACATAACTTCAAAAGACATGTACCTTTCTGAGTTTCTAGACTTTATGGAAAGACAATTGTGTATCATAAGACTGTTAGGATGATTCAATAAAATATGCCTTGTAAATGCTAGATAAATCTGTCCCCTTTCAAAGATAATTTTTGAACTCTATTTAAAGAGTTTCAAAATACAGTTCATTTGTTATCTCTTTCGACTGTAAGTGTGTGCTAGCATGTAGTAAAACCTGAAGACTTTCCTTTGGAGTCCGGCATTTATTTATACCTCTGCCAGAAACTGCTGCTGTGAATGCTTTTCCATTGGGTCAGGTCCCCTAGAGACTTTTTTCTTTCCTGATCTTTCATATGTCAGTATCTGCCCTGCTCTTTGGTCTCACTTACTCATAGTTGACTGCTTCTCTGTCATTACATATGGGCCACAGGTTGAACCCCAGTTATGGCAAAGCATCTATACATGAGGTTGCACTTTGATCCCAGTCATGTTTTATGTACAGTCTCCTCTCCCCCTTGTGACAGCTCATTTTTGTAATAAGTATGGCTGTTCACAATTGGTTGCTATTGAACAATCATTTCTGCATAAATCACATTGCCTTTAGCCAGCTTACCTTTGAATTGAAGTCTTATACATTCTGTGTAAAACCAAGGGGTGCCGTGCACAAAAGGCTTGAGGCAGAGAACTTCAGCTTGTGGGTACTACCTTTTTTCATGTACATAATCTGCAGAAAATTCATGAAGATCTCGTAATACTGTTTTGGGATATTAAAACAGGTATTTAAGGAAAAGCTACGTGGATGTATAATCTATGTCATGGCCTTTCAGACCCAAAACTCTCTTGAACTTTTCAATCTTCAAGTCAGTGAAAGATCTATTTTATTGGTTTTGAGATACTACAAAGATTACGTTGTGTTGACTATTTTTGAATCCTAAAATTCTGAAAACTTGTTTGTTTCAGGCTAAATGTCTCTCAGGGTGTCAAAATAAAGACCTTTTTGCCTCTTCTTCCTCTCTGAAACCACCCATCAATAAGAGAATGAGAAAGAGAACTAGACATTGTATTTTGAAAGTAGGAAGCGTCTAGAATCGAGCCTCGGCGTGTGAGCCTAGTGGTGAGTGGATGCGCCAGGAACAGACTGGGAACAGCACAGTCAGTACTGAGTGTCCACCCAGGAGTGTGCCGTTCAGATGACTTTGCTTTGCAGAGTTACGGGAAGAGTCAGCAGGGGATGTTAGGAGCCACGGAGGGCCACCTGAAAACTGGAGTGAGAGTGTTAGAAGTTCAGCCACTCAGTGAGGCAGCTCTCCGTACAACAAGGCAGAAAACAACAAACAAACAAGGGACCTCTGTGCTTCTGCAACAGTAGGCACAGGGGATGGGAGGAGAGGCTAACGTGTGGGCCTGAAAGTGGCCCCATGGAATTTGTTCCATGTACTCAGGCACCTTCTCTACCTCATGTCTGTTCTGGTCTTGTAGCCAGGCTTTTCTTCCAGCCAGGTGAGCCTTTCAGAGGAAAACAGAGACAGAACAAAAGGACTTCAAATACAAGTATTTGGTGGTTTCCTGTCGGACTTGCTACCCGTCTGTGTTAGGGTAAAGCTCACTGTATTAGTTTCTTATGGGTACTGTAACAAATTACCAAAAACCAGGTGGCTCATTCTCTCACAGTTTGGAAGGTTAGAAGCCTGAAGTCAAAGTGGCAGCTGGGCCATGTCCTCTGAAGCTTCGGGGAAGAATCTTCTAGTTTCTCAGGGCTTCAAGCCATCCTTGGCGTTCCTTAGCTTATAATTTTGTGTCTCTGATCTCTCTGCTGTCTCCACATTGGCTTCTCTCTGCCCTCCTATGGACACAGAAGTCATTTGATTTAGGGCTTACCTTGGCCTGATGTCTTCTCATCTGATTATATCTGCAAAGACCTGTTCTCAAGTACAGCCACAGTCAAGGTCCAGTGGCTGTGAATCCTAGAGGGACACTATCACACTACAACCCCTAGGCACATGTGCACACACTCACACTTGCACAGTGGCTCCTCGGTATTTTGTACTGCATGTTAAATATGAGTCAATAGGCAAAAATCACCATTAGTGCCTAACACATAATGAGTATTGCATGATTGGTGCAATTAATATACTAATATTATTAGTATTAATTATAATACTAATAATATTCCAGATTTCAAAGTGTTTCATTTTGGTTTGATATATTTCCATTTTATTAACAGAATTGTATACATTTTAGTAGTGTAGTTTATTAAATACAAGTTTTTGAGAAGATTTTTATCGCCCAAAAAAACTAGTCCAAAACTTAATATATTTTCTTCCTGTAATGTAGTATTTATTCCCCACATTCAACAAACAACAGAATATCGTCATCATTCCTTAGCATACTCTGATGAACATGAATTCTGAGGTAAAATAGAACTTCAAAGTGCTGCATACTATATCTGCTGTCCTGATGACTCTGAGGCATCTTGTGCATAAGAGTTAAGAATCTGAGTTTGGTAGTGTAGCTTAGTGGCAGAGTTATTCCCTAGCATGTGCAAGGCCCTAAGATCAACCTCCAGCCTCACCAAAAAAGGGAGGGACTAAGAATCCTATTCAAAGCAATATTGTCGTAAACTTGACTGTAGCTGTATTTAATGCACGTCGCATACAGCTGATGCTCTGAAGTACATGATGGGAAAGTAGCATCATAGTAAGAGGCTTGATGATACCTGGATTGAACTGTAAAGAATCCTGGCGATATTTTGAGGTCATGTATTGACTTGGCTTGATGTTTTAGTTTTTTACATATCTATTTAATATCCTTCCATGGCATAAGGAAGGCTGTTTTTATCACAAATTAATGAGTGACTTGTATGTATCACTGGAAAAATAGTAATATAAATAGCTAAGATGCTTCTGTGCTTTCTCATTTAGGACAAAACCTTCGGTCTAAAGAATAAGAAAGGAGCAAAGCAACAGAAGTTTATCAAGGCCATCACTCATCAAGTCAAATTTGGTCATCAAAATCCACAGCAGGTAAGTAATGTAAATTTCTGTATTTTCTTCTTTTGAGTATAATATTATATGGTATCTGTCAAAAATAAAAGTGGTTAGTACTATAATTGTATTTCAAAATAGAGTCCTGCTCTAAAAAGTTCTGCTTCTTACCTTCCTTCTCACCTGCATGCATCTTGGATATTTTTCCAGGCCACCATCCGTAGCTCTCAAATTCTGAGCTGGCTGTATGCTCTTCCACAGGGTGTGGCTGGTGTCACACCTTGTCTTATTTACTGCTCATAAGTTATCACTTTGTTCTTAGCTGTATGGTGCTAAGAATGCTTCTGCAGGAAATATCCTTGTACATCTCTTCTTACATGTATTTGGACTTTTATTTCTGTGGCATAGATTATCTGCTAACAAACTTCTAGTTTGAGATCCGGGGAAATGGATTTCTCATTTTAATATATTTGCCAGGTCACACATTTCATAGAGGCTGTAATACTTCTCTTTCATTTGCAGTGCGTGAGTAATAAGCACTACAGTCCTTAGTGATATTTTCAGGTGTGTGAATCACAGCATGGTGTTTGGCGTTGCGTCGTCCATCTTCCCGGGATGCTTGCTGTCTGTCTGTGTCTGCGTCCCGAGGCTTGCCTATGCACGGCCTTTTTCACTTGTGTTTTTCTTGCTAATTGATGAGAGATACCTTTTGTTGGCCCTGCAGATAATTTGTGATGTTTCAGTTCTCTTTTTTTATTTAACAACTTTTAGTTTTTATATTGTTCAATATATCTAGCTTGCTTTCTTTTTTTTTGTATTGGGCTTTGAACCCAGGCCCTTAAACACGTTATAGGCAAGGACTCTACCACTGAGCTACATCCCTAGCTCTCTGTCTAGCTTGTTTTTATAGTCTACAGTTCCTCATTTAATGTATTTTATATGTCCTTTAGTTTGTTTTCTGAATAGCCACTTAAACCAGCATTTGTCGCACTGGGTTGAGTCACCACTATGGACGTGTAGTAGTCTCAAATATGCCAGGTTCTATTTCTGTATTCTCTTTGCCTGTCTGTCCCAGGACTGATACCACAGTGATTTCATATGAGGGGCCTCATAGCTATTAAGGCAAGTCCTTTCCCCAGAAGGTTATCATCTCTCCCCCTCCCTTGGGTGTTCTTTGCCATTTAGTCTTCCATAAAGTACTTTTTTTCACCTATCCTGTCTCCTTTTCCTTAACTTCTGACAACACTTTCTTTTTAATGAGGGATAGAAGAAAGAATTTATCACGTATTTAACTACAGATTTTCTCCCTCTCAGACTGTCAGAATGTATCCCAGTCAGCTAGCTGACACCTCTGAAACCTGTTTCTCTCGCTCAAGCTTCCCCAAGTCATTGCTCACCTTTATACCCCTACCTGTATCCTACACCCAAAAGCTATTGCTCTTCCAAGCTGCTGATCAACCTTGCTAATCCCAGCACTGGGAGACCGAAGCAGGAGGATCACAAGTTCAAACCCAGCCTGGGCAGCTTAGTGACTTAGGAGACCCTGTGTCAAATAAAAAATTCTAAAAACAGCTCTGGTTGTCCCTGGGTTTAAATCCCAGTATTGCCAAAAATGAAGAAAGAAGATGTAGTCAGCCTTTCATATCCATAGGGTTACATCTTCAGATCCAACCAGCCGGGTACATCGTTGCTGATGTGTACAGCCCCGTTAGACTTAGGGTGGTTGTCTCTACTGAGCATGTACTGACTGTTTTCCTTATTATTGTTATTCCCAAAACAATGTAGTATGATACCTATTTACATACCATTTGCACTGTTAGAAATTTTAAACACTATCCAAGAGACTTGGGAAGGGAGGGAGCCCAAGAAACAGCGTTCTTACAAATACTGAAGAACAACTGTGTTCTAAGCCTTGGAGTCAGAGACACCTGGTTATGGAGTCTTTTTTTGTTACACGATTTTGTTTTGGTTTTGTTTTTTGTTTTTGAGACAGGGTCTCACTCTGTTACCCAGGCTGGGCCTGAACTTGGGATCCTCCTGCCTCAGCCTCCCAGAGTGCTGGGATAACAGGCCTACACCACCACGCCCAGCTTTGGTTACCTTTATTTAGTGACACTGGTCTTTATTTGTATACTGAAGGTCAGTTATCCCTTGTACGGTGGTTAGATGAGAAGAAAGCCCCTTGTTCAGTCCTGTTCCTCTCCTGTGACTTTTCCTTCTGGTGTTTTGCTTGGTGATTTCAGATTATGTAGACCTGAGAAAGCCATAAAGCGTGTGGGAGTGGTTAGTTGTGACATGGGGTGCCCTGCCGTGGGCTGTGTGCTTTGGCAGAGCACCCTGCTCTTACGTCTGCCCTGATGTGCCTGCCCCTCCAGGTAAGGAGTCCGCAAGCTGAGCACTGGTTCTCCCAGAGGTAGTGCAGCCCCGGCAGCTTGGAGCCTGCTGTCAGGGCTGCGCCCATCTGTGCCCTGGGTGCCGAGAGGCGGCTGTGCCAGGGTGGACAGAGCCTGGGTCCGCACCACTTCTTCCCATGCCCCAGCCCCACCATTAGCAGGCGGCTACTGCGCTGAGTGTGGGCTCCACAGCCTGGGCCAGCACCACCATGTGTGGTCGCAGTTAGTCCGGGAGGCCTTTGTTCTAATCCCTGCAGTTCCTCTTCCCTGAGCAGTTCTGTTTCTCCTGATTTCTTTGATGCAGAAGCGTCAGTGGATGCTGTTCATTAGATTATTTAGGTCCTATTGACTCGATACTGATCTAATACTATTCTTCAAGGGATTATCCTCTGTTCTTGGCACTTACTTATGCTATCCTTCAGTAACCTCATATACACCCAAAATTTTAATCAATTATTGCCTGTAAGCTGCTGCTTTAAAATGCTTTATCTGAGACCAGAGCCTGTCTGGTTTCAGTGCAGTTGGTATCCATGTCCAGGGTGGCTGCCTGATGAATAGCTCCACCCAAATGCTCTGTAGGCATTTTGTGCCCTTTGTGTCCAAAACTGAGCTCATCTCTACCTCCAGTCCTCAAACCTGTTCCTCCTGTAGGCCCTGTACTGTGTGGTAATTCTAGCTTTCTCCTTGACTCTTCGTGTTTAGTCAGCCCCATCGCTTAGAGCTCTCTCTTTCCATCCTCACTACTAGTGCTTATTTTAGCTCTTGTGTTTGTTGCCTCCAGCAGTTGCCTTTATTCTTGGAGTCTTAGTCAATTATCCTCCACACAGCTGCTATCCTAATCTTACACAAGCAAGCTAGCCAAGTGTTTCTCCTCAGAAGCACTCCAGTTAATCTACAGCCACTGTTGTATGGAACTGTACATTTCCAGATGTTTCTCACCTTCAAAAGGTATCTGCATATTTCTAGAGAATAGATTATTTTCACAGGAAAGATTTCTCGAGAGCCATTTGCTAAAAATGCTGAGCATATAGTAAGTGCTTAATAAATATTTGTTGCCATAAACTTTTGAATATGCTTTTAAATAGGCATGGTACCATCTGTGGAGAAAAGGTTTTGCAATTTTAATAATTTAGCCATAACATTTAATATATGCTACAGGGCCAGTGTTAAGAGGTAAGGACTAAGGGCCGGGGATTTAGCTCAGTTGTTCTGCCACCTGCCTCACAAGCATAAGGTCCCAAGTTTGATCCCCGGTACCAAAAGAAAAAAAAGAGGTAAGGACTATATATAAAAATACACATGTTTTTGTTATGTTAGTGATTACTGTGTAGTAAAAACAATTTTGTAAACAATTACACATGTTAAATCTGGGAATATTATAGGTAGCACAAAGTGAAGCTGAAAAGAAGTTGAAGAAAGATGACAAGAAGAAAGAATTGCAGGAGCTAAATGAGCTGTTCAAACCTGTAGTTGCTGCTCAAAAAATAAGTAAAGGTAAAATTCAAATATCAGTGGTTATGGTTTTTTCGGATGCAGTTTGTGTTTAAAACTTGATTTGTTTTGATGTTTATTAGCTATATCATTGTACAGTCCAGTCACTAGCCACACTTAAGGCACAGTTTAGACAGTCCACTAGTTGGTTTATAATACTCACCTTTGGCAGTAGCCGCAACAAAACTGTAGTTGAGTAAACCGTAAGTCACAGTTTTGGCACTATTTCTCTATGTGTATTTGTGTCTCTTGCCTCATTGGCTCCTACTGGGCACGTGATTGTGGAATAACTTCTGTGTCCTGTTTCCCATCCCCTGCCACCTTTTTTTCTAAAAATAAAAGAAATAAAAATGTATGTTAAGTGCTATAGGAAGAACCTTAAAGAAATATCTTACCAGTCACCTGTAAGTGGTATTTCTTCTCACATCAGTAAATGGGAAGTAACAAGTTTCCCAAAGGTAACTGTCCCAGATGCAAGCTGCGCTTCACCATCTGGCAGATTGTAACGCAGATGCCACACGCTGTTGACGTAGGTGCAGATCCCAAGTCCGTGGTGCGTGCCTTCTTCAAGCAAGGACAGGGTACTAAAGGAGATAAGTGCAAGTTACTCTCATGACCTGACTTTGGAGAGGAAATGTGAAAAATGGAGTGTTTACATTGATGCAAGAGATGAAGAACTTGAAAAGGGTATTTGTTTTCATTTTCTTAAAAATATTTGTTACTTTTAGGGCCAGGGATTTAGCTCAGTGGTTCCGGCACCTGCCTTGCAAGTACAAGGTCCCAAGTTCGATTCCCACTACATAAATATATATATATTTGTTACTTTTGACTTGTTACTAATATGTAATAACTTGAAAAACGCTTCAGCCTTAGTAGTATTATGTTCATAAAGAATTAGTTGAGTTTGCTGTTTTTTAAAAAAATCTGAGTTTCCCATATTACCCCCTTTAAGTAAATGAATATGCTTAAAAGTGATTAGTACCTGTTTGTAGTACATAATGATGACACCATCATGGGGAGTTGGTACATATGTGCAACACATCTTAATTCTTTTTATTTCCCCTTTCCCTGATTTATTTTAGATTTATCTGTTGCTATTTCCTTCAGTACTTTCTCATTTGCCTAAACTACTTGTACTTAGGAAGCTTTGTTGAATTATCGCAGCGCCCTGTATGTTTGCCTTTGGTTTTAAAGAACATATGCTAGGTCGGGAGACTCACACTACAGTATTCTCTATTTGCTTAAGGAAGTAAAGTATTGAGGGCACTGTAAACAAAATGTGCCGGGCCTTCACCTCTCTTTTTGTTTAGATACAATGGATAATTGGGATGAGAAAAAGCTCGAAAGTAGTGAACAAGAAGCACGGTGAGGCGGAAAAGAAAAAACCAAAAATTCAAATAGTATGTCCTTTTCTTGGATTGAGTTGGTGTGGTATTTATTATTAGGGAGAATTATGTGGCAAGGTATTTGCTGCTGTTTTCTACTGGATTATTCTTTAGGTTTTAAGAAATTTTTGTTTCATCAGTATGAAGTACATCAAGTTTTATTCTTGGAACTACCAAACTTATTTATAAAATTAAGTTGTTCAAAAATAACCTTTGAAAACCATGTAATAAAGCCCTTCAAATGCCATTTCCTGGTCCAATCTTACTTTCTCAAATATGAGTGAACACAATCATGTATTCAGATAAGAATTATTTCCTTGTTATGGATTATAAATGGAGGGAGACTCATTAAACTACATTAATTTGATTTTTAATGGTGAGATTTTTTTATGTTACAAATTTTTAAATATTAACATGTGAGTTCCAGAATGAATTTTTGATAGGTTGTAATTCTAGTACTCTAGGAAATGTACTTTAAAAAATTGGTGACTTATTTCTGAGACTATACTGAAAATTTTCACTATGTAGAAAAATTTTAAGTACTAGATTCCCATACATTTGCTCTTCTTGGTGGGGGCATCCTGGGTACTGTTTGTTAAATCATTTTTCCTCATGTGCAGAGTCACTATCCTTTGTGTTCCTTGGAACCTTGTTCCCCTGTGATTCAGATGTAAGAAGTTTGCCTATTTTGTCAGATAATTCAGGAAAGTTCAAAATCAGGATTTTATTTTTTATAACCAATTTATGCTGATTTACTTAAAATTTAGAATTTGGGATTACACGTACTGAAACAAGTCCTTGTATAATTCAGAAACAGAATAATGTGTAAATAGCTTTATAAAGATCATGTCCAAGGAAACTTGCCATTTCATGAAAATTTTAAGATAAATTTATGTAGGTGTGAGTGGTTGTGCTTGTTCCATGTATTTCAGCATTTACCGTGTAAATGAGCTGCGCTGAGCCATCTTTTCTGAATAATACTGTCTCTGCAGGTCTGCAAGCATTTTCTTGAAGCTATTGAAAATAACAAATATGGCTGGTTCTGGGTGTGCCCTGGAGGGGGTGATAATTGTATGTATCGACATGCACTTCCTCCTGGATTTGTGTTGAAAAAAGATAAAAAGAAAGAGGAGAAAGAAGATGAAATTTCATTAGAAGATCTCATTGAAAGAGAGGTAACTGGTATCTTTTTCCTAGTGTTGAAAGAAACGGAAAGCAGTATTTGCTATGAATTCTAATATTTACCACTTGGGGGCAATAGCATGTTGTTGTGAAAGGGAAAGAGATATTGTGATCTTTTCCCAAAGTTGCTGTAATTTAATGATTTTTCTGTGTCTAAAAGTAACCAAGCCTTGCACATTAGTCAATCATGACATTAATTTTAGGATTATGTAACAGCTTCAAAGCACTCAGATCAACTTAGCAAATCATTTTCCTAACATGCTCGTCAGTTCTCAGGTCGCCCTTTTATTTTTAGACCCTTTTTTTCTTTATTGGTACTGGGGATTGAACTCAGAACCTTGCGCTTGCAAGGCAGGTGCTGGAACTACTGAGCTAAATCCCTGGCCCTTAGATCCTTTTCTTGGTGTCTTTTTCTCCCTAAGATTAGGAAGACAAGCCTTGCAATTTTCAGTTCCGTATTACCAACGCTGGACTCTGTACGCTGGCCTGTGTGAGGGCAGCAGGGTAGTGAGAGGCTCTCAGAGCGGGCAGGGCCTGCTGCTGCACACCTGTGGGCCCAGCCCTGGGAGGCTGAGGCACCCTGGGCTCAAAAAGAAGAGCTGCAGCTACACTTTTCTGGCTCAGCCAAAAGACAGTTTTATTCTGTGAGGATAACATGAAATCGTTGAGATTATTGGAAATAGCTAGATTCAGAATTTTGTATTTAAAACTCTTTTACCTCATCATAAATAATGCGAATATTTTGTATAAATGGTTGATGTTAGGAATATATACACTTATTTTTTTCCCTTTCTTCATTATGTATTTTTACCAGGACATGTTTGCAGTACATGACATTTGTCACGTGGCATTTGTACACATACGTAACATGTCTTAATTCGTTTTTGTCCCCTTCTCTCCCATCCTGCCTGTGCCCTCCAACTCTTGATCCCCTTCCCGTTTGAAGAAGCTCTGTTTCCATTTTTTTCTTCCATTCCCTTTTTTAAGCCTTTTTCCCTTCTTCCTTCCCCTGCTTCATCTTTTGTTTTCATTCTCCCTTTCATTTGAATTAGATCTCTCTACTTCCTATTATCTCTCCTTTATTTTTACCCTTTCTTTATATTCTGGGTTTCTCATAGACATGTCTTTTGGTGTCTCACCCAAGATACAATACATTGTAGTGAAAAAAAAAAAAAGTCTACTTTAGGGCTGGGGATTTAGCTCAGTGATTCCACCGCCGGCCTCGCAAGTGGAAGGACCTGAGTTCAATCTCCGGTACCAAAAAACAAAGTGCTTTCGAAAACTGGGTACATTTGGTATTGTATCCTAGTTCCACCACTTAGTAACTATTCATCTTTGATACATTTCATATTACCCAATGTTTGTGGAGATCAGTGTTTGCATATGTGAGTAAAGCTTTTTAACACTGAGTATCTGGCCTGTGTTTAGCAAGTATTATTTTCCTGCATATTTATTGCTTGATTTTTGCTCTGAGGAGCAGGTGGTGGTTAATTTTGTTTCTCATCTCCTGAGAATCACAAATGAAGCTGAGATATTGTTAATAGTGCCTTTAATTTTTATTGTTTTCAGCAGTTGTTTCCTGTTTAAATATTTTTTCTTGGCTCATTTTAGTACTCAGGTTAAACACTAAGAAGAAAAGGTACCTCTGAGTAAATGTTTTTCATTGCGGTGTTTCTGGGCACTCAATTTACTCATTGTCACGTAGAGTAAAAATATGTTACTTTGTCCCGTGTTTACTCTCCTGAGAGCAGTAATAGGCAGGGAATTCTTTATATCAAGAGAAAGCTGCTGTTAAACACTGGCATAGGTGACTTTAATGCTCTCCTCATTGCAGCGTTCTGCCCTAGGACCAAATGTTACCAAAATCACTCTAGACTCTCTCCTTGCGTGGAAGAAAAGGAAAAGACAAGAAAAGATCGATAAGCTTGAACAAGATATGGGAAGAAGGAAAGCTGACTTCAAAGCAGGGAAGGCACTCGTGGTAAGTCCAGGCCACACAGTCGCTCGTAGTCTTGTTCCGTGTTGTGGTGTCTGACGTGCAGGGTTTCGTCCTGTTCAACTGTCTGTCTGCCTCAAATCAGTGTCCAAGAGATGTTTGAATTTTCTCCTGAGTTGAAATACTTGTGTGTCTGAACAGATCAGTGGCCAAGAGGTGTTTGAATTCGGACCGGAACTGGTCAGCGATGATGATGAGGAAGCAGACGACACGTGCTATAGTTAGGGCACGGGTGCTGATGAGGTAAGAGAGGCTTTGGCCACAGCCGGGCGCTGAATGACAGGATGGCACTCATGCTGTGGCTTCAGTGGGAAGCAGAGCCCCGCTGTCATCAGCAGTGTGGCATAATGGTAATCACTACGCCACAGGGTGCCTGTGAGGATTAGAGGGGATGACGGACCATCCGTGCTTGCAGCTCTTTGTAGAACTTAGAGCGGCACCTGGTGTATACCAAAGTGCTGTGTGTATTAGCCGTGAAAACTTTTATCCCCCTCTGAACTAAAGCAAGGATCTTGTTCACTGTCGTGCCGAATTTACAGTCATGGGACAGGGTGCCACTTGAGTACAGAGACCATGGCAGAGTCACTGGGTCATAGGCAGTTTCAGTAATAACAGCTAACTTGCTGTTCTCTTAAACCGGGATGTTAACGGGAGGAGCTTTTTTAAGAAACTTAGGAGAAAATGAATTTTGGCCATACTTAACCATTTGTTTTCACTTAGCATTAGTGACAGTTTTATTTTCATTAAGATAAATACTGCTAAAAGTAATTGTGGAAACTGTCCTTACTTCTAATGACTTTCTTTTCTGTGTGTTACTGAAGGTTGATGATTCGGTGAGCGTAAACATTGACTTGAGCCTGTACATCCCAAGAGATGTAGATGAGACAGGCATTACTGTAGCCAGTCTGGAAAGGTTCAGCACATATGCTTTGGATAGAGATGATGAGTACGCTGCCTCCCGCAGAAGTCTGAGGGTTAGAAAGCTCATGTCCAAGGGGAAATTGGCGTAGGCACCCAACGGGACGCAGAGATGCAGTTTGCCCGTGTGTGAGCAGCGATTACTTGATGCTATCTGAGCAAGTGACTGTGTGGACACTGAAACTATTAACTGACTGGAAGGAGAATGAAACCGAGTTTGGAGATGTGGGGTTTGGGACCTTGTGCGTTTGAGACGCTTCGGCTGTCAGAGTGGCACTGTCGGGGATACTGTGTAGCATTGCAGAGGAAAATAGTGCACCTCAGCTGCGTGGGTCTCCGGGACTGCTCACCCAGGCGCAGTAAATGGAGTTACATTCTAGGACACGCTGGAAGCGCCAGTTTGTAGTTTGGGCAAAAGAAAAGTTACAGGTTGTAGTTAAGGAAGAAGTTACAGGAGTAGGGGAAATGAGTACAGACCTCTCTTAACGCAGACGGGCATTGTCCAGGTGGGGTGCTTCTCGTGGTACAGGAAAACTAGATGTTCACAGCATCCATAATATTTATAATAGCAATTATATACTCCATGGCCCTCTCAGGTCAATGAACCATCATATACTCACAAAACCAAACAGTCTCTTCAATTCTGATACTACCCTTAATAATAAAACTAGGACTTGCCCCATTCCACCGTAGGGGGGAGAGAAGGGGTCCGGTGCAGGAAAGCAACTGAAAATGGAAAGAGCTGAGTTTAAGAAGCTGGAGCTGGAAGTATAAGTAATGATCAAGTGGAGTGGGGAGGCCGGCCGGGTGTGTTTGGAGATAAGGGTTGTTGTCAGCAGAATTGTGTCTAATTGCACCTCCGTGAGGGCCGTGAAGAGACGGGAAAAAGTTAGCATGTTAGCTAGAGGAGAGAAAGGCAGGAGTACCAATTGAGGCAGAAGCTGAGATAGGAAAGCCTGAGCTTAATTTTTACACTGCCAGGACACAGTTCTGGCCTGAGCCCCTGGCCTCCCTGCTGAGCTGGAGAGTGCCTTCAGAGGGCTCCTTCCCGCACACGGCCCAAGCCTAGCTGGGCGGCAGTGGACACAGTTGCAGATGCGTCAGACTCTTTTCCCCAGGGTTTTTCTTCAGAAATACTTGAAACAGCCAAAAATCTAAAGCTGTTAAAAGTTGTCTCTGTAAATGTTGCCACTGAACAAAAACAAACCCAGCATTTTTGTTTTCTCAGTCCTTTGTACTGTCAGGGAAAGTGTCTTTTTGTCTCCTTTTTTTGGTGATCCTGGGCTCAAACCCCCAGTCTCGTTTCTACCAAGCAAGTGCTCTGCCCTGGAGCTGCACCCATGGGCCTGCCGGAGGGATCCTTCTTAATGCTTCAGCTCCTGGATGAAGTGTTTCTGTTTCACACTCACAGCTTATTTCTGCTGTCATTTAATTACTGTCTGCAAAACCAAAAGTCAAGTAACTGCTCATACAGTTTTTGTTGCATAGCCATTTATTCAAACAACACATTATGTGGAAGTTGACTTTAAGAACTGAGTGACTGGGTTATGTAGGGAACAGAATGGTAGAAGTTTTGCCTCATCAGCTCTCCAGTGTGTAAACCTGTAGCGGGCAGATGTCTGCAATAAGAAAGAATGTTTTTTCATGGCAGGGAGAGGTATGTTAGTCTTTGCCGTCGGTTGCCAGTGAGTAGTGCTTTCTTGTCCTAGACCTTAACTGATTTCACTTTTTATTTTTAGAAAACAAACTAAGTGAAGCTTCCAGAGGTAGGGCTGAAAATGGTGAACAAAGTGACTTGGAGGAGGACAACAAACTGGATGGACAGGAAAACGGAGCCATCGGAGCCGTTCCTGTTGATGAAAATCTTTTTACTGGGGAAGATCTGGATGAGTTAGAAGAAGAATTAAACACACTTGATTTAGAAGAATGACACCAAGCAAGTCAAGGAAAAGATGAAGTCAGTTCAGTATGAGTTGAAATTGACTACATTCATTTTGTTCACCTAGAATCAACAGAATGTTCATTTCCCATGCTGATTGTGGAGGGCTTACTCTTCTCAAAAAAGGAATACTCGCCCTGCATCTTCTCTCCTGACTTTGGCTACATCTCATAGTAAGTTCATCATAGTTCATGATAAAATGAAATATAAAAGTCATTGCAGAAAATGATTGTTGTAACTGTCCACTCAGGTAGGAAGTGTAACTGCTTTTCTGGGCTTTGGTTTTCATTGGGCATGTGTTAATATCAACAATATAAATTTACACTTAAGATACCCTTCATCTGATGTAGTTTTCAGTGAGTGATTTCCTTTCCTTTGTGTTTATATGGTTTAAAGACTGCCTAGAATGTGAGCACTGTACTTTATAAAGGAAACTGCTCATACAGATTCAATATCGTGTATCTTTGGACAATTCCACGGACATCTGAAATGGATCATGAACCCACCAGGATCAGCTACAGTGCCCTGTGTTTTCCTTATTCTTCTTTGCCAATAAAGTTGTAAATAAAGACCATCATACAATAAAACCTAAATGTGAGCCTTTTTTTGTTTTCTATAAAAACATTCCTCACGCTTCTAGCCTGAAGACATTAACTATCTGTTACAGTGTCACATAAAGCAATTATTAATGGGTTTTCTTATTGGAGAACCATGTGGACCACTGACAGTACTGACAGTGAGTTTAGGAACTCTGATTCTCTGCTTCCAAAAGAGAGCACAGGTGATACTATATGAAAAGAGTAATTTTAAATTGATAGATCATTGACCTAATTAAATGTCACATACGATTGAACCAAATACTGCTTTAGGGTCTTTTCAATCTATGGTGTTACAGTAGTACATACTAAAGTTTTATTACTGTTTGTAGGAGTGTAAACAAATTTACCAGAAAATTTGGGTGAAGGTCTCTGCCATTTAGTTACCCTGACAAAGATTTATAATTGGATATAATTTGTGAGTGACATTGTTAATGCTGTATAACTTTTTACCATCACTACATTGTGTTTTTCAAATGCTTAAGGGCTGCTTTTGTTACTTTGCAAATATAAATGAATTTTTAAGGCAACTGTGGTTAATGACCAAGGAAAAATGTCAAGTAACCTCAGCCCTAATTTCATTTCTGCCTCAGATGAATTGTACAGTTTTAAAGTGCAAACCTTAAAAGTTAAGGCTGAGTAATCCCTATAGTGCTTCTAAATTGTATAACTAAAGAAAACCTGATTAAATCTTAGCAAGTGGTAACATCAAAATTGTTAAATGTACTTCCTGTCTGTTCAGTACTAACACTATAATTAACATTTCTACCAAATAATGTCACAAGCCAAGTTTATTTTCCATCTACATTGTCATCAGACTCAAGTACTTTATATTAAAAATGCTTCTTGAGTTTTATAGTTTATATCCATGAAAGATTTATTCCATTCTTTTTGTAGAAAAGTTCAACTTTAATTATTGCATTATTTCTAAACATTTTCAAGATTGTCGAAAACACTTGAATCTTTTTAAAGCTATAACCCAGCTGTCCATTTTTTTCCATTTTTGAAGCCATCTTAAAATTTTTTCTAAGAATTTATCTTATAAGAAAAAGTTAGAATCCATTTGTTGTAAATTCTGAGTTTTTGGCCTTTTCAAATTTTTCTTCCATATATTATAGAAAGACCCATATAAACAAAAACATGCTGAAGGTTTTAGGTATTTAAAGCATTACTAAAACTGTATAGCAGGTGGGTCATTTTGAAGTGACTCAAAGGGAAAATACTTCCCGAGGAAGTTAGTATTGGTATCTCCAGGTCTGTAATTTTTGGATGGCATTCATCTATCTTGTCCTAAGATGTCTTCCACTGTAAAGAAAAGCTATACTCAGAAAATGCAGAAGCATTTAATCAGAATCAAACTGCAAAATTATATCTGGTTCTAAATAACAGTTTAGTTTAGGGGCAAGTAGAAAAAATTGTTTAATACTGCAATGCTTTAATTTACATGTCTAGATCTCTGCAAGAGTTTCTCTGAGGTGTATACTTTAAAATTGTATTTCATTTTTGTACTCATGGTATAGTTCTATATTAGCACACTTCATGTGAAATTGACT
>NW_004625010.1:60894-76657 GCF_000247695.1 Heterocephalus glaber
AATTCCCAATGAGAAATGTAATTGTGTTGTATACCTACAATGTACCAATAAAAGAATTTAATACAAAAAAAAAAAAAAAAGAAACACGGTCGTGTGTTGCCTAATGGCAGGGATGCATTCTGAGAAATGCACCAAGGGCAATTTCGCCATTGTGGAGACATCACTGTGATTACACAAGCCTGTTTGGTGGAGTCACTTGCTCACTGTGTCATCTTCATGTAAACACAAATTCATGAGCCTGCTGCAATGTATTGTTTCATAGTAAGCTGTGTAAGTAAACAGTATGCTTTTAAAAAAACTGAAAACTAGTAAGCACCTAAATCAGTAAGGTAGTTTCTTAATTTTCTCATAAGTACTGTGTACCGTGTATAATTGGGCTACTTTTTCCTTTTTAGGAACCGAGGATCGAACTCACATCCTTGCGCTTGCCCAGCAGGCTGCTGAGCTAAATCCCCGGTCCTCTGCTACATTTGTATACGACCATCAGCTCAGTAGGTTTTATACCAGCATTGCTATGAACACATGATGCCTTGTTTTATAACCCTATCACAGCTATGACGACACTGGTGATAGGAATTCTCAGCTCCATTACAATCTAAAGGACCACCATTGTATAAGGAAAGAATACTTTGAAGTAATAATAACCTCTAGTTGAAGATCTAAACTTTCAGAACGAGGCTGTAGAAATTCAAGGAACATACACTCTATTTTATTTTACCTCTATCTCTGAACACGTCCCTGATGTAATCATCTAGCTGTATAATCAGCTAGATGGGAAAGGAGAAGCAGCTCAGCTTCTACAAAGACTGCTAGCAAATAACACCATTAATGCTATTAAACATCAGGTCTGGCAAGATTCTAGCCAGAGTTGTTTATTGACTGTCCAGGGCTTGTTACAAGTTTCTCACGGTGACTATATTAAAAATTGTCGGTCTGTATTGGTAAAGCCCAGTGCCAACCTGGAAAAATTGTGTGGGTTGATGAGTAATAAATTGTGCATCTTGCAGAGTCTCACAATTGCCTGAATTCATTGCATGATATTGGCAAAGGATCTGATTTTTTTTTTTTTTTTGGTACCAGGGATCAAACTCGGGACCTTCCACTTTCGAGGTAGGCACTGGAACCACTGAGCTAAATCCCCAGCCCAAGATCTAAATTCTTAACTGGTTCTCTTCCAGGCAGGTATTAAAAACACATTGTCTACTTTCCAGAGAGTTGGGAGCTGAGCTGCTGCACTGTTTCTTTTCAATAGTAGCTTAACATTTGGAATGTATTGAAATTGCTTAAGAACTTTCATAACCCTGCTATTTTTTTCCTCCATAAATCTAATTCAACATGAGTGGACTGTATCATTTGATTCAAGATAGATGGAGAAATATGTAGTCTACTTTAAAATTATTTTTTCTCCAAGAACCAAGTTGAAGGAGGGAAAATTACAAAGTCACAGCTTCTAGTTAAACTGTAGTAGATGATGAATCTTGTTGGTATTTCCTGAAGCATCAGAGTTTCAGAAAAAGGCAAGCATGAGAAGAGTCCTGGCACTTCTGCTAATTTCAATTTCCTGGGCAGATAGACAAACTTTTGCATTTGATGTGCTTCCATATGACTATTACAAAGACAAAAGAATAGTATTTTGCTTATAAAATGGAAAAGGTTTTAATGAATTCTCAGTCTAAATTCAAAATGCTCTTTGATATGTGTTTATCGGTTCCGTGTACTGTTCTGCTGCACCTGGCTTTTCTTGGGTAGGTGATCATTTCTGGAAATGAAATAGTCCCAGGCTCTCCTGTGAACATGAATGAAGCAGCTTGGCCGTACCCCATGTGGCTCTGAATGAACTGATAATACAGAGAGAAGTTCTGGGTTTTGGGCTTCAAGTCATCGCTGATCTGCCTGAGGAGCTGGGGAAGATGACAGCTCCACGTAGACGCGGTGTCCTGACGATGGCGTATGCCACTTTGCATCTCTTGAACACTTCCTGTGTCCCAGCATCATGCTGGCTACGTGGTCTCCATGACAACCCTGTAATCTGAGTTCTGCTGCCCCGCAGATGTTTCCCTGTTAAGAAGAGCTGGGTCCTCACAGAGGAGGGCTGGGTCACTGGCGCATGCCCTTGGAAGGGATGGGGGAAGCCCAGCCCTACCTTCCTCCCCTTGGTCTGCTTCCTATCCCCTGTGAGGTGAGCACCTTCACTCTCCCAAGCCCTCCCCACAGGATTCTCTGCCTTGCCACAGGGCCAAGGAACCAAGGACTGAAATGTGAGCCAGAATAAACCTTCCCTCCCTTGAAGTTGTTTATCACAGCACTAGAAAGCTGACCAACACAGAAAAGGTACATGAGGTTGGAAAGGTTGGGAAAATAACCCAAGGTCACATACATTTCAGAACAGAATTCCAATCCCAGTCAGTCTTACAAGCTTGGCTAAGAGCCTTATTTATTGGTAGCTCTATTTCTCACTCTACCTAGTGTACTGTAAAGCTATTGTTTTTGCCGATATAAAAGTCGACATTACTGTGATTTAATTAGAAGAATATATGGCTATTCACCTGCTCACTTCAGGATGGCAGATCTGCAAGCTGTGTTAATTGGACCGGGGCACAACAGATCCATTCAAAATGAATACTGAACTCCGTAACCAAAAGGATTGTGCAATACCGGTGAACTCCTAAAGCAAACACGCTGGCCACTTCATCCATGTGTCATGTCGCTGGATCTACCCATGCTTCTCAGCGAGGCAGCCTCACAGTAGTTCTTACAACTGTAACCTTTAGACCTTGTAAATGATCAAAGTGACCCCACTAACTGTCGTGTCCTTACTCCTAGGATCAGCTGTGTGATGCTGACCCGCCCTCTTCACATGGAGAGCATGTTGGTACTCCAAGTTGGTATCATTCACTTGAAGTTAGGAGCAGGGATCAGTATAGAATCTGGCCACTCGAGTGCTGTGTCTACTTTGCAGCTGTTCTAGTTCATTCCATCAAACACACAAAAAGAATACACAAATCCCCAGTTTTCGGTTTGTGGTCCTGAGCATTGAGCCTAGGGTCTTTGTACTGAGCAACATCCCCAGCCCTTCTTTAATGTTTTTCTTTTTTGTGACTAAGTCACTAAAGTACCCTGGCTGTACTCAAACTTGCAATCTTCCTTCCTCAGTCTCCCAGAGTGCTGGGATAGCCAGGCATGGTAGCACATGGCATGCAATCCCAGAAGCTCAGGAGGCTGAGGCAGGAGGGTCACAGGTTCAAAGCCAGCCTGGGCAACTTAGCAAGAATTTGACTCAAAAAAACAAAAAGAGGCTAAGAATGTAGCTCAGTGTGGAGGCCCTGGGTTCAGTCTCTAGTACCACAAAAAACCCAACACGCTAGGAATTTGGATGTGTACCACCCACCTGGTTCCCTCTTTGTTAAGCATCTCCACTTATTTCTTTAATTTATTCAATGAACACTTGTTCAGCTGCTCCGCTGTCTTTGGAGTTAACAGGTTTACAAAGAATCCTGTCTCTGGGGAGCCCCAGATAGAAAAATAAATGGGTGGTTTTCATTGCAAAGAAATGGAGGGTTTATTACAGCTTTGCAATGTGACAGAGATGACCTGTGATCTGGGGCAGCATGTGAAAGAAGCAACTAAGCAAACAAAGTGGGTCGCGACAACACCTGCAGATGCCAATCCTTTAAAACTGGAAGTGCAGCTCCAAGTCGGCCATGTGAGCAAGTGCGGGTTGGGTTGGAGCAGCATCAGCAGATGCACAGAGGTCTGTGAGCCGGGCTCATCTGAAGGCCAGTAAGCTAGGCCGGTCCACTTGGACCTGAAGGTAGGAGGAGAGGTCAGAGAGTTCTGGTCTCATGGATGAAAATTCTCTACGCATAAGGAAACGGAAGATTCGGCATCCTAAAATTCAGAAGCACAATTTCACAGTCAGTATTGCTACAGTTAAAGGAATGTTCAGGGTTTAGGGTTCTTTCCAAAATGATCACCTAAGACTTAAGAGCAAGCGAATCCTGTACTTGCAGTCTTTACATAAGGCTGGCAAGTGAGAGCTAGGTGCTGAGGGAGGTCGTGCCCAGAATGACGAGTCTTCCTAGGGCTCGTTCCTTAGGTTGTTCAAGAAGCAGCTCACGCGCTGAAGAGCAAGTCGGCGCCTTTGTCCTAAAGTGACCCAGTGGCTGAGAAGTCTCAGCCTCCTGAGTTCCCGGTGCTGTAGAAATGTAACCTCCAGCAGTCAAGCTGAAGCCCAAGCAATAACTAAGCTAATTCTCCTTACCATGCTGTGCCATAAAAAGGCCAGACCTGATTCCCTCAGGGTGCTTTTGCCCTAACACATCCCACCTGCCCACTTTTATGAATTCCCCAGCAATAACTTTCAAACAGAAGTGTTATTAATAACATCCCATTCTAACATGTTTGTAACTTGATAGAAGTAGCCCATACATAGAAAGTAAGTTAGGTAAGATTAATCACATTGACCAAACTCTCTTACATCTGGTGATTTAGATAATGCCAAAAATATAAACAATACAGTTTAGTTCACTTAACACAACAGAAATTTTTAAAACAAAGAAATAAGCTGTACGTGTCCAGTATTAATTTTATTCTTGATTGATTTTACATATTCAACATGAAAATGGAAACAACTTATTTTCAGAGTTTAGCTTAATTTGAAACTAATTCCTACTAACTGTTTAGGTGTTTGAATTATTACTGTAGGTTTTTCTTTCTGAGAAATAGCAAATACGACATATGAGAGCGTAACATCTCCCATTAACATGGAAAATGTCACCATAAACATGGCGTTTATGTTAGTATAAATGAGGAGCCCTATGGGAAGAGGAAGTCCCCCCACCTGTGCTGCCCCAAGTGTGCAGACCATGTATTGACAAAGGCGGTGTGTCCCCTGCAGAGAAGAGTAACGTTTCCTGGTAGTCATGCCTCTCTGCTTCTCGGGTCCCTGGAAAGTGCCTCATGTCCTGCCACACAACACAAGACAAACCCTGGAGCGAGGGCTGGCTGCCCACACTGATAAGGGCCCTGAATCTGGGGCTTCGGGGGCCCAGAGTGGTTTAGGGTGTGGCAGTGCAGGCAGAAGGGCCCTGCTGACCTCACAGATGAAGATTTGTGGCCAGTGTGTCACCCTGTGCCCAGCAGCTGTGTGGTTACCCTCTCTGCCAAGTTTGTCTCATCCACACACAGACACTGCATATGGAAAGGTGTGGTTGGTTTGGACTGGGGTAAACCTTGGCCTGGAATCTGTCTGCTCTCACACTATAAAATGGAAGCGTAAGGCTCCAGTATCCCAACGAAATTGACTACTGCTGCAAATTATTGAGGGAGCAGAAAAACTTTTTTTAAAAATAAAGGCCACGCGGCCCGGGGATTTAGCTCAGTGGTTCCCGCAACGGCCTCGAAAGCGCAAGGTCCCGAGTTCGATCCCCTGCACAAAAGAAGAAAAAAAAAAAAAAGTGAACCTTAATTATTGGGCTGGGGATTTAGCTCAGTGGTTTTGCTGCCTGCTACACAAGCACAAGGACCCGAGTTTGATCCCTGGTACCAAAAATAAAAATAAATAAATAAATAAATAAATAAAATAAAGGCCATGAAGTGTGTACAGACCAAAATGTGGTCTTGGCATGGCACAAAATGTTAAATAAAGCCGAGGGTATTTCCAGCAACAAATTAATTAAACACCAAATCTAAAAGGAAAATGTGGGTCCCAAACTAAAGGAGCTAGAAGGTCAACAATAAACCTTGAATGCATCTGTTCCAGCAAACAGCCGGAATGCTGACTTCTTAAAACACATGGATTCAGAAGAATTACTGGGAAAAAATCATATCCATTTCTAAGTATCGCTAAGCAATGGGAATATTAAGTATTTTGGCACAGATTTAAAAAATAATATGCAAGACATTAATTTAGAAGATAATATGGATTAAACTGGCTATGCAAAGAATTAGAAAATACCCTGCTCTTATTTCAGTTCTCCTAGCTCCATGGAGGAGCTGAGGTTGTCGACTTTTCAATCACTTCTTTGCCCAAGACGTAGCTCACCCCAAGTAGCTCTGCATTGCCTGGGAGCTCAAAAAAGAAGGGGCCCTCAAGGACTTCTAAAGGCTGTGAGCCAGTGTGGAGTACACCGTGCTGTCTTTGTGCATAGTATCCAGCAGAGTTCAAAGCACAAACAGGCACTTAATACATTGTGCTCCCTTGAATGAATTCATTCATTCATTATTTTTTTTGCAATTTTAAGATTAATCTCTCCTGAAACAAATACTTTGTTTGAAATGTTTCTCAAGTGATATGCTTTAAACCACAATGGAAAAGTGAATCGTCACAATTTTTCTTTTACATCCTTTCAAATTCATTAGCCCATTAAAAGCAAGTTTAGGGAGACCCTTAAAGCCCTTTTTGTTGTTGTTGCTGTTTGTTTATTTGCTTGCTTGCTTTTGAGACAGGATCTTAGGATATAGTAGTTCAGGCTGGCCTTGAACTCACTGTGATCCTCCTGCCTCAGCCTCCTGAGTGCGGGGTTTACCACTATGCCCAGCATCCCCTTATTTTTGATACTAAATTTCATTACATGTGGCAAGAATAGATGAGCTGGTACATTTTTCTAGTTGACTCATATCCTCCATTATACACTGGGTTGAGGGAAGGGGTGGGCTACAGTGACGGCTCAGTAACATTTTATCCACAGTAGAAGTCCTGGTGGAAAATGTCTTCACTTCCTCCTACTTTTACAAAAGCCCCAGTTATAGGATTCGAGGCTGGATGGTAGGAATACAGTTCCGTATTATCACCCTTGACATTTGCAGACAGAAAAGAGCTCTTCTTTTCCCCACATGGTTTCTGGCTTTGGTGGTCGACTCAGTAAACAGACTTGCTTATTGAAGAAAGATTTATAGACCAGACCCAGCACACTGAAGACAGCAGAAGAGAGGGCCAGGAGGAGCAGCCTGGTTATGGATTCTGACTCCTCCTCTTAATAGCCCCGCAGAGATCTTCACCTCCTGACCCTCCTCATCTGTCAAGCAGGGAGAAAAAGATACACCTGGGGCTACTGAGTCTTGAAGAAGAAAATGTATGTGAAGCACTCACCAAAGACTGTTTAATTGTCAGCTCCCTCCCCCTTCTCTGCTCGCTCCATGTTGTACAACACAATAACATTCCCAAGAGAAAAGAGGAAGCTATACACCTCTGCATCTTTTACTCACATGACTTAATGCTAATCATCATACAGTTCACACTATCAATAATAATAATCAGTTAGGGTTAAAATATACCAGTTGAGCTGGGTGTGGTGGTGCACAGGTGTGATCCTAGCCCTTGGGAGGCTGAGGCAGGAGCATCACTGTGTGTTCAAGGCCAGCCTGGGCTACAGAGTGAGTTCAAGGGAGGCTGGACTACAGAGTGAGACCTCGGCTCCAAAAAAATCTATAAATAAAATAAAATATACTGGTTGACAATAACATTTTTCACTCACATTGCTTTCCAAGTTGTTTTCTTCTGATATGACAATAAAGTCTCCCCTGCTGTAATGCAAGTGCCATCCACCACTGGCCCCTTGCGGCCTGTTCTCGTTTTATTGGGCCAGACTATGATTACATTTCCTCTTTTTTCTTAGTAGTGTGAGTATTTGTTTTTGGTTTTGCTCTTTTGTGCTACAGTCTGCAGTATATACTGACACCTAGTCCAAGTCCACTTTCAGATGACACTGTCCCACTTCACAGGTGCTGAGAATACCTCGTAGTAACAGAATACTCCTAGTTCCTCCCAAGCCTTTGTATCAGTTCTGTCATAAGCACGTGTGTATATAGTGTACACTGTATGCATTCAAGGTTGAATAGATTCAAACTATTACTAGTCTGGACAAATTATCTACTGGATCAATTAAGAATAAGAAAAATACGTTATTTTAACTTTCCTACTGCAGTGTTTTTGACTTCTAGAATTTTAAAAATTAATTCTATCTCTGCTTATATTGTCATTTGTCCTCATATGCTAGCCACTTTATCCAAAATCCCTTACATATTAATTATATTATTTAAATTCCCGGTCTGGTAATTCCAGCATCCCCGCCACATCTGGGTCTGGTTCTGATGCTTGTTTTGTCTCTTCAGACTCTTTGGTTTTGGTTTTGGTTTGGCCTTTTCATATGTTTTGTGATTTATTTTTCCTGAGAGCTGGACAGTTTGTCCTAGGTGAAAGGAACTTCAGCAAAGCAGCCTTTCAAGACCCCATGTGATTGGGTGGGCAAGGGGGCGTGTCCTACAGTCCTCCAATCGGGTCTCAGCCTTTCTGAAGCCTCTGTCTCTGGGCTGTAGGTTTCAGTAGTGCGTCTCACTGCGCCCCTCAGGTGGGACAGGATGGACAGAGGTAGTGTCGGCTGTTATCTTCTAACAGGTCAGTTGTGCTCTGATATGACGCCAGGAGTTTATGCGCTGGTAAAGTACTTAAAAATCACAATGTGAAGAGCAGAATCTCCTGCCATTCTTCAAAATCCTTTTCCTCCCCTGACGGAAACATGAGGACATTTTTCTCCATTATGCACTATGAGAAGCAGCCTGGGCTCCTGGAGGTAAAACTTCCAAAGGCATGGGGCTGCCTCTGCACTGGGTCCCCTGGGAGTTTCTGCTGTCAGACTCGCCAGCCCTGAGCCCCCAGCAGCCCTGGTTGGGTGCTGAGATTCCCGGGGTGCTGGTTCCTCGAAGGTCCTGCTCTGGTAACTTGTGCTCCTCCGTTATTTTCTTGAATGTCTCTCCAGTGTAGGGGTACCAGACTGTCCTGTGACCCCAGGACACAGGGGTCAGTTTGTTCAGCTTTTTTTACCTGTTAGAATCGAGTGACAACTTCCAAGCTCCTTACATGTTGGACTGGAAACCAGGAATCTTTTTACAATTGGAGATGTTACAGGAAAAGGGAGTAACTTAGCAGGGGGCTGGAAGCTGATGCTGTGAGAGAGGATAAAGAGAATGAGTCCTAGGGCAGGGAAGGGACAGGATCGTGGGGGTCCCGAGTATGACAGACTGTTGGATTTAGATGTGACATTTTTTTGTGCCCAAAGGTTCGGCAGCGAATTTGGGACCCGACAAGCAGGTCTGTTAATGTGGTGGTGGTGGTGGTGACACACGGACGTTTTCTTCTGATTCTTTCTCAACAAAATGAAAACCAAGCGTTAGGTCTCAGGAAGTGACACCTCAAAGTGTGGCACAGGCCATCCTGAGTGCTCGGAACCAAGGGACGCTGGAAGTGTCTCCAGGTGTCTCTGACCTACCTTTCTCCTGCTCCCTTTTCTCCCCCAAAGCTGCCACAGAAACCAGAACCCCTCGTCCCCGGATTGGGCCATAGAGATGAGGACATCTTCTTGCCCAGAGGGAAACATGACGTCTGGAAATGTTACTCTAATCTTCCCCCACCTTTCCGTTAGTGCTGGTCATAAATTCTCTGACTGACCTTGTCTGGTAGGAGATTTGAGACCGTCGTTCCAGGGGGTCCCTGCCGTACCCCCAAGATGGAGGCAGGCTGCACAGAGGCAGGCAGCTGGCTGGGCCTCCTCCAGCTCCATCCGTATTCGCTCACTCAGCACAGGGGGGCTGAGGCAGGAGGGTTGCAGTGAGTTCCAGGCCACCCTTGGCTGATAGCGAGTTCAAGGCCAGCCTGAACTATAAAACAAGACCCTGTGTAAAAGAGAAAAGGAATAGTAATGTGATTGTTTTTCCTTAGCCGTGGGAGGAGACTCACAGCGGCAAAGGAGGGCCGGAGCCCAGACTCTGAAGCCAAACGGCCCAGGATAAAATCCTGCTTCTGCCACTCTGAACCTTCGTGGCCTTGAACAATCTGATAGTCTTCTCTGTGCTTCAGGTCCCGTCTGCAAAAGGAGCACAGCCTTGGTCCCCACGGGCAGAGACCAGCAGTCAGAGGAGACCTGTCTGCCTGCTGCACCTGTCTCTGACCTCCCTCCCTGACCAGGCACTTGGCCTCCTGTCTGACGCAGGTAGAGCAGGAAAGCCTCAGAGAGTGAGCGCTGTGTGCAGAGGCACAGTCCAGGGAGCTGTGATGCGTGACCCCTGCTCCTCAGGTGTCAGTAAGTGTGGAGGAAACTCCTTCTGACTGCGAGGGAAGCCCTTTATCCAAAAAGACACAGCAGAACTGGATTTGAACCCAAATATGAAAGAGGCCGACTTGAAACGTAATCTCTCACACAGCTCACAGACGAAAGGAGAAACCTGTGCCAAGAAAATAACAAATGCTTGATGCAAATAAGAGAAAGTGCTGCCACTCTGTTGAGGACGCCATCTCCCTTCCGCAGTCCTTACTGCGTGTGCAGGACGACCCCTCCCTGCTGCTCAGCTGCCTGGCGCTGTTCTCACCACCGGGCTCGGGCTCTGGTGTCTGGCGTGTAGCTCAGTTCTGGTGTCTCACACTGCAGAGCTTCAGTTCCACACTCATGAGCCACAAAATCTCTTCCATATCCTCATTTGCATTTTGTTGTCCACGAAAAGTCTGTGTCGTGTTTGCTGTGCCGGCCTTTCTTTCCTAGCATCTCTTCGAGCTTCTGCAGAGAAGGAGGGAGAGAACAGTTTTAGGAGGTAGCAAGGTCTTGCCTGTGGAGAGCGTAAGGTTGAAATAACCTTGAGAGACCTCTGAGTCTCTTGAGAACATAATGAATCCTGGATACGCAGCTGGCACAAAAACAAGGATGGTTACTTGTAACGAGAGTGGTTCGAATGTCTGCAGTGCAAGGGAACGTTATTCCCGGAGTTATAAAGCTACATTTGACCTTTTCCCTGGAAAATAATTAGTCGCCGAATTATGTACAGAGGAGGGGTTGGGGGTTGTGGAAAAGGTATATAAAGGGCAATAAAGTGGGAAGAGGGGTCGCTCCTCCGCCTCTCTCTCCTTTTTCTTTTCCTCAGAGGTTGTGTTTTTCTTTCATACTCTCCCCTCCTCTCAGGTACTGTTAGACTAGTGACGGCTGGCACCGTCACTTGCCAGTCGAAAATGAGCGGGGAAGCCCTGGGCTGGAAGGAGAGAAGGGAAGGGGAAATGCAAGAACTAAGATGCCTTACCCAGGTGGCTCCCCACGACGGATGGATCCCTTGTGTGTCGCAAACATACTCACTGTTTAGAAAAGAAAAATAATACATTTTGAAACAGGGTCCCGCCCAGAAACAAGAGCCCAATGCTTAGGGACACAGCCTCTCTACCCAGCCTGCCTGTGATCATTTCTACAACCAGCCCTACATTCTCAGGTCTGTCCCCGTGTTTTCTAAGTTGTAGAATGAGCATAATGGTGTTGCTGTGAGGATTGCATGAACTAATATGTAAAGTGGGAGGAACAGTTCTTGATATAACATGCCCTCAATACATATGAAACATCACGATTAAGTCACTTAACACGAATGCATTGTTATCTAGTTTTCCTCTTAGATACCATGCCCTCAGGACCAAAACAATCGCATACCCCATCCTTTTGTTTGGCTTTTTGGGGGCTTTTTTTTTTTTTTTGGTACCGGAGATCAAACTCAGGTCCTTGCGCTTGCACAGCAGGTGGCGAAACCACTGAGCTAAATCCCCAGCCCTTTTGGGGCTTTTTTTGAGTCAAGGTCTTGCTAAGTAATCCAGACTGTCCTTCAACTCCTGATCCTCCTGCCTCAGCCTACTGTGTGCTGGGATTACAAGTGTTTGCCACCAGGCTTGACTCGCCCCTCCTTTTTCTGTTTAGGTGTTTTCAGTTTTTTTCTCAAGTAACCCCAAGCCTATCCTTACAAAATCTCGTTGCTCCCTTTTATCTTTTTCTCTTTTTTTCTTTTGGCATACTGAGAATTGAACCTAGGACCTCATGCATGCCAGGCAAGTGCTGCACCACTGAGCTATTTCCCCAGCTCTTTTTATTTTATTGTGAGACAGGATGACATCGCGTGGTCCAAGATGGTCTCACAATTGCAGTCCCGCTGCCTCAGCCTCCTGAGTAGCTGGGATTACAGGTCCGGCTCCCGGCTTGCTGCACAGCTTGTTCCGTGCTCCTTAGGCGCAGAAGTACTTGAGTTCTCTCAATGACAGCTCAGCAGAAGCAGAGAGGAAAATGGCACGGAAGGCAGAGACAGCTCCAGCAGGAGTGAGATTGGGAGACCGCCGTCAGCGTCAGCTCGTGTGTGGCTGACTCAGGGCTAAGGTCCTGAGAGTCTGATCCCTGGCCGGCATGTTTGTCGTCTGCTAGAGAAAAAGGAGAGTAGCAAGAAATCCTGGGGAGGACTCGGGGATGCATCCGGAAGCCCTGTGCGCCCCGCGAGGGCTCGGGGTTCGTCCTGCCATCCCCATCACAGCCAGCGCCCCACTCCTTCACCTTGTGAGCCCCATTTCTCGCCCATTTCCCAGCTCCGGCTCGGACTCCCCTGAGAAACGCGTCTGTCCCCAGGCAGGCCTTCCGTCCGTCCTTCCTACTGGGAAGGCTCCCGGCCCTTCTCATCGCCTTGATCTCGCGGAGGGGATGCGATGGGCCTGGTGCCTGTGCTCAGTCGGACACTCTGTACTCAACCCGTAAATATTTATTAAGTAGCAAATGCTACTGCCCCATTCTCACACCGGGAAGAGTTTTCGCTTCTCCAGAATTCCTTCACTGCAGATGGCGGACAGTGGCTTGAAGAACCAGCAGAGAAGGCCGGGGCTCTGCTGCTGATGCTGCCCAACCCAGACGGGCAAAGCAGCCACACAGCTCATCCGAAAGAGGCGCAGAAGCCGGGCCTGGAGCGCATGCCTGTCCCCCACCCCCAGTAAGATCATGGGGTCCAGGCCCGCCTGTCTCATAACGAGACTCTGTCTCAAAAAGAAGTGTGGAGTACGAGAGTTAGAATCGTTCTTGGAGATTCTCTGATCCGACTTCTTTGGTATTCACAACCCCTAAAAGTCCATCATTCGGTGTATTGTTGCGGACATCAGCCAGCCACCTTCCAAGTAACAAGGCCATATACAAACAAAAACTGTTTCAAACTGTAAGGGGTACAATGTGACTCACCCACATCTGCTTTCTTCAAGCATTTTTCCCTCGGAGACAACAACCACACGCAAAGATAGAATAAATCCTTACGATGTAAAACGTGCTTTGTGGGTTGTTGTGTTTTATTTTGGTTTTGGTGGGGATTTTTTTTTCTTTTTTCTTCTTTTTTCTGGCTTGTGGGGTTTTCTTGGAGGGAGGGGATTCTTGAGAATCGAACCCAGGGCCTTGCATATGATAAGCAAGCCATCTACTACTTACCCACAACCTGCAACCCCAGGCCAAGGACAAGCTTTTTATGCCACTTTCTTAGTAATCCCTTCATTTTAAATCTCAAAGGACTATCACGGGACTCTGAGGAAGTTTCAAAAGGGTCTACTGAATCACAGACATAAAACGGGTTATTTAAGGTTGCTCTAATAAGGAAATAACTAAAACAGCATCTAATTTCATTGGAAAGCTATCCCATATTGAAACTGATATGAAGTAGCCCAAATATTAGAGGACTTAAAAACTCTATATTAAGCGTGAGAAAGTCAAAATTTATTTTTATAGCATTCCTTTTTTTTTTCCTTCCTGAAAAAGAGAAAATTTGCCTTGAGACTTCCTCCTCCCTGCCCAAGACCTTGTGGTGTGGTTCAGACATATCTCACTTAATCTGTTCAACTCATTCCCTCCAGCTTCTTTCATAGAAAAGAAAGGCCAAACATTTAATCAAAGAACATAATCACTGCTAGTGTGTCAGTAGACTAATATCCTGTCTAATGACACCCTTCACTGGGTTAAAATTCAAGCTCCCAGAAAGTCCCCGAGGGCTGACTAACATGGGGGATTCCAGCCATGGCATCAGACTCACGGGACAGCACCCACTGGGGCACTTGAGTCTCCTTTAGACGGCCTGCTGCGCTGGGCTTCCTGTGAGTAACTGGGCAGGGTTGACCCTGGAGATCCGACAGCCAGATCCTTCCAGTACCACAGCCCGACAAGCCAAGAGTGTGAAAAGCTCTGTGCCGTTTCCCACAATAGACATCTTTTCACTGAGAGAGACAAGGGCTGCTCATAGAAATCAAGGGATTGGTACTGAGTCTATACCAAGAACGTTTACAAATTAAGAAAATATGAACAATCCAGTGGGAAAATAAGCAAAAGTCGTAAACAGGGAACTCATAAAAATTTAAAGGAAATGACCCATAAACATTTCAAAAGATACTCAGCCTCATTCTCATTCGTAATGGGGAAAATGCCCAACTGAGATATGTTTTTCATCTGTCAGATTAGCAAATAATTAAAAGTTTGATATCAAATTTGGGGTAGGAGGTAGGGAAGTCCTTGATTTTTGTGTTACTAGTAAGACATAGAGTGGTGATGCCATTTGGATCTACCACGGTTAAAATGTGCAGCCTTTGGCAGCAATCCTACCTCTCCATGTTCATCCTAGCAAATTCTCCACACAGGCAAAATGAGCCATCTTTAAGGATGCTCACTGCAGCATTAGTTGTGTTTTTTTTTAAGTGGGATAGTACTTCTCTGCTCTTGTTCCCTACCCTGAAGTTAATAGGAGCTAGCCCCTTCACATTCCAGAGAGACCCACTAATGATCCCCTAAACTCATCCCTTAAGGTGCCTGAAACCTAAGGCACAGTGCTGGGCTCTGACAGGAAGTGGCCTAAGAGGACAGGAAGCAGCCAGAAAGAAGCCGGGTCTTTTAAGCTATCATCAAGCCAATGGCTATAAACTTCGGAGCAGCTCTACTGGAGGATTTCTTCCTCCCCCTCTTCCTCCTCCTCCTCGTTCTTTTTCTCCTTTTTCTTTTAGATCTTCAATGTTTATTGCAGCCAACTGTTTAATTAGGTTTTCTAACTTTCCTTACACAGTCATCCACTATCCTCTAAAACTTGATAGTTTCTCCATAGACTTTCGCACCACACCCACAGGCGTCCTCTCCAGCTTAGACCCTGTCACTCTCCCCAGGATAAACACTAATGCATTATGAATGGAGATTCTGAAAATAACGCTAAATATTAATAAAAGCCATACTCTGAGCTTTTATGAGGTGTCAGATGCAGAACATTTTGCATGTATTAGCCTATTAAATCTTCACCATATTTCTCAAAGGCAAGAACTAATGTGACCCCATTTTATGGCCGAGAAAACAGCTGTGAAAAGATTCAGTAGCTTCTGAGGGTCACCCCGTGGTGGTGGTGGGGCCCTGGAGCCAGACCTCTGGATCAGGCTCCTACAGAGCATCCCTCACCGAACTCTGGGCTTTGTGGGGCCCAGTCCACCCTGCCACCCCAAGGCCACGGCCTGGCTTGGGCTCCCTGGACTTCACCTCACCGGAGTTGCTCTCCTTCCAAGACCTGGACTCCTAAAAGCCGTATTCTGGCCCTGGCTTCATGATCCATTTCCTGGTGACCACTGGCCTTGTCTGGAACCCTAGAGGGGTCTATTCGGGTGGTCACCCCGCCATTTTCCTCAGTTTGTCCTCATGTAGGTAATACGCAGACACACGTTAGCTGTCCACGCACCACCACACAGCGTCCATAGCCATTCTGATGTCTCATTCCCTCCGGCTCAGCATTTTCAAGCTCAATAGAATGGAAAATATGCTATCTGTGTTATATTCCCCTGAACACTTAACATTTCTAGGGAAAGCCGGTCCTTTGGGTCTGCAGGAATTAAATGCGTCTCATTTCAGTTAAACTTTCATGATGTCCAGAAATTATTTTCTTCATCCAAGGTCCACTCTCACCCTTTCATAGCGGCTGGCCTCTCCTT